>JAPYZA010012741.1:0-17376 GCA_030522685.1 Eupelmus azureus | reverse complement strand
GGCGTGAAGTTGGCCGAATATAGCGTTCAATAATAAGCTACTTAGGTCACGGAAAACTGTGAACTAAGTGCGGATTTAAGGCACAGTGTGCTATAAAAGTATTTCATAAATTTAATTTGAGCCTTCTGCAACATTAAGCGGACATCACTTATATACGTGACTCTTAAAACAAATTCAAGGTAGACTCATCGTTCTCAAGAGACGAGAAAAGAACATAGTCCAATTCGTATTTGAAGGTTTCAACATTGTCGTAAGAAAATGCATCCTTAATTTAAATTTTCCAAATATACCTTTGAACTGGTTCAGCTTTTATAGTGTATGTATAATAAAAAAAAGTGCAAGTACAACTTAAGAGAAAAATCTTCAATAGTAACAGAAATCAATTATTTCTTTTAATCTCAACAGAATGAACAAAATTTTTATTTATTTACTTCTAAAATATTTAATTTTTTATTTTTATATCGTTTATTATTAAAACTTTATCAAATAATCTTAAATTAACTTTTCTCCTTGTTTCATTCACTTAAATTTACCAAAACATCTACTAACAAACTAATATGTAGAAGTGCTATATCATAGCACATTTAAATAACCCTCCCGGTTAGAACAAACCTTGTAACATAACGAAGCATCAGGCGCAGACATAAAAAGGATAAGAAGCACTCTGCTCACTAATACTTATTGAATTGATGACCCTTGTATAAAATGAAGAAAAGAGGCGGCGGAAAAGGTAATCACATGTAGATACGGAAGCTAAGTGCAATTACGCTAATAAAATGAAGAACTGAGCGCAAAATGGCCCGTCTGGGTTGGCGAAGCCACAGGGTGCGAGGAGCCGTTGAAAGACAGAGGCTCTGACTCTGAAAGCGGACTAAAGTGGTGGTATTAGTCGGGACTGACCTCAAAGTTCCATCGACTCAAAGTCGCCGTCACGGGATCTTGCCCCTGAATGCGACAACTTTCAAAAGGATGTTGTTATTTAAGTAAACGATGAATCGCTCGCAAAATTTATTTAAAGTATTTATCATGCCCAGTTGGAGTTAGGCGCATTTCTTATTAAAGTACTACAACTTATAAAAGTTAAAGAAGTAAATAAATTAAACGAAAAATGTTTTTTTTCCATAATATAAGTAAATTTACTTCGATGATGTTTAAAAGAAAACTTTTATACTTATATACTCTTGGAAAAGAGGAGCAACGAAATCCAAGTAAAGATAAAATAGGTATTCACATTATTATCGATTCCACCAACTTCTAACAAGGACAATGGAAACTTTAGTCAAAGAAACGAGAGCAGTTCGTAGATGCAGCGGAATAAGAGCTATCCCTGTTCGCGCTCACGAAGGGATCCGTGCGTGCTTTCCGTCATTTCCCAGGATCTGTCTTTGAGTGAGCGCACTTGACAAAGGAAGAAATATTTCCGCTGATCCTCTAACTTGGCGTGGAGAGAGAAAGACAGATAAAATAGAGAAAGAGAGATAGAGAGAGATCGGAAAATTATTATTTATCGCAGCATTAATGAAGGGCGCATTAGTCGCGTTTACCCCTCGCTGAGGCGAGCGCGCAAAACACACACGCGAGAGCTGGGTGTGAATATCGCCTGAGCATTAATCTCCGATCTCTGTGTCATTAATAAAAGTACCTCTCGAAGCCGTCGGTGATATAATAAAAGAAATTATTCTCGAATTAGTGAGCAGTATGCATCGAACGTTTTTGAGAGCGTATTATTTGTATTGGTTATATTTTCATTTCTGTTTTATGTGAATTGTGAATAGTTATTTATTTGAATTTATTCAGGCAGTTATGAAATTTAATTTTAAATTTTATGCGGATTATTTCCTTTGCTTAAAATTAATTAAATTAATATTCATAACTTTTAATAATTCTTTAAACCTTTTATTTTTATTGAATCTATTTCTGTAATCTACATCTATGTATTCTAATAAAATATGAAATAATTTTATTTAAATAGTCTTCTTGATAATACAAAGGGAATCAACTCCCATTTTATCATATATAATACTTATATTACGTATATTTAATACAAAGCGCACCGCCCACAAAACTTTGCACACCAGCTATCGAATATATTACCCAAAGTACACCCGATCCCAAGTAACAGATCCCTCTGCCAAAGAACGAGTAATCGAATGAAGACGTCAGGCCTTTATCACATCGATCCCGAGTAAGACATTACCCGCTCCTATACAACGAAACGCAAAAAGCGCGACGCGCATTGTACGCGTAACGAGGGCCGGCGGCGCGGCGAAGGCGGTAATGAACAATACGTCCCAGCCGCTCTCGTTCATTCATTCACTATATATAGCGCTCGCGCCGAAGCAATAACCACGGGAGCGTAATAAAAGCTACTGAGCTTGATTGGCAATATAATGCCCGCTTGAAACAATTAAGCGTTGCGCACTTCTCGTGTTACTCCTGGTGCCGTCGATGCAAAACAAGCTCCCTTGGTTGAGAGACGAAGGATGATGCGTATATATATTTGCAAGCGTAGTCGAACATATAGAGGCTCGACGAATGTTCAGACGGTTGAATGAGCCGGGCTGACGGATGGAGAGATAATGGAGATGTGAAGATTGATACGATGCATTTTTTTGTGCAGGGAGTTGCGGGATGAGTGAATCGGTTTAATTAGTTGTGGGGTGGGATTTGTTGGATGGTTTAGGATAATTTATTTCGTGATTTTTTTTTTAATGGAAGAGGTGTTTGATTATAATGTGCTGAATTTCTGCAGCTTTGATTCATGTTTTGATTTTAAATGTATAATAATTTTTATAGAGATTGAATAAAACTTCAAGAGGTCTGATAGATTTACTATCACAGACTATATAGATTATATAGTGCATTATGATATAAGGAAATCCAGGACATAAACAATACTGAAACAAAAATAAAAATAAATTCATATAAAGGAATCATTTAAAAAAATTAAAAAAAATTAACCACTGAATAGTTCTTTTAATCTTCTACCTTAAATAAAACTACAGTCACCACAATTTACGCATAGAAACCCAAATAACTGTAGCTTTAACCAAACGAAAACTAGCCAGACTATTCGATGGTAACATCCTTTACAGAAGCAAACCATACCACCGCGGATATGAAGGATAGAAAATTAAATATTAATTCCAGAGCCGGCGAATCCTCGTTCCTAGCCTTTCTCCCCATATCATACGTGTATACGCAACGTAACTCGGCTTTCAGAGGGAGAGAAAAGGCGCGTAAAAGGGGCGCATCAAAAATTTGGGGTTCCGCGTTGGAAATTCATGCACGGCCAAGAGAGATCCGGATTTCCGTCTTACTCGTTCTCGCGAGGCCCCGCGGGGATCGCGCGCCCACGCTGCCATACACGCATATGAATCTCGGATTTAATTAACTCCTACTAGCGCGAGGGCATGAATTATCTCTTTGAAGGAGAGAGGGGAAAAAGGTTTTGTGGGTATTGCGTGTTGCAGAGATTAACCAGTTTTTGGGGTTGGAAATGTTGCGGTTTGAGATGGTGATTGTCGATTATTCTTTGATAAACAAAATTTTCTATTTTTTATGTTTTTTTGTTTATGGAACAAATTATAGGTTTATTATTGATTTTTAATAGTATCTCATTTTGATGCTTATGTGTTAAAACTATTTAAAAAATTTTCATGAAATTTATTACAATAAAATAGATTTCAACATTTTTTTATTAACTACATAACTTTGTATTAAATGTACTTATATTCACTAAATAATCTTTAAAATATTTTTGTATTAAAAAGATTTCTTTTTGAAATGTTTAAATTAAGTTTGATCGAACGAAATGCTAATAAATTGGCAGTAGTTTTGTTGTTTTTAGTAAAATTACTAAGTAGAAGTAGATTTTATGAAATTAGCACTTCAATTTTATAGCACAGAGAGCCATAAAGTAATAACTATAATTTAATAAATTAAAAAATCGATTTTTTATTTTTATAAAATCTATATTTTGTGTCATACATTCAATGTCAAATATTAAACGCGTAGATGAACGTTGAAAGTAGTTTTACATAAAACAATATTCAAGCCAACTTAAAAAAAATTTTGACAACATTTTTTGTTTTTATATTCTTAGATATGTTAACTTACAATTCAGTTTTATCTTTTGTTATATATTTCAGTAAAATATCACTTATTTTAAATAGCGAGAGCTTGGATCTAATTATTGATAAAATCATACATGGACTTGAAATTTACCAGATAACGATATTTACAAGTGGCATCAATAATTTCAATTTTTCTTACTCAAGTTTTATCTGCAAGAAAATTGTTACTCGAATTCCATCAATTATAATCGATATAGATGAAGTCAAAAATTTTGTTAATAATAGGTCACATAATTTACGAATGCTTAAAACACCCAAAAGTGTGTCTTTATATATAATTGTACAAAATGAATATGAATTTTTCTCCAAAAACATTCAAAGTACTCTTAGTTTTCTTTCTAATTGGGCCTTTACACAACCAAGGTGTCTTGCTATTATTTATAGCAATTTTGCATTATCTAAAATAAAATTGCAAAAGATATTGTTTGACGCTTGGTCTTTGAAGTTTTTAAATTTTTTTATATTAAATATAAATAATAGTGGCAGTTTTATGATGCACGATTATAATCCTTTGACTAATATTTATAGTGAAACTAATCCGAATCAAAGAGAACAATTATTTTTAGAAAAACTGAAAAACATGAATGGGTACGTTATAAATACACTTCTTTACAATAAACCTCCATATACTAGTATTAAAAATAATTCAAATAAAATCAGCGATGGCCTTCATTTTAAGTACCTCGAGCAATTATCCGGAGTATTAAATTATACAATAAATTTTATTTATAGTAATTCTAATATAATTACTGATATTTTTGAAAATTTAGAAAATAATAGCATTAACGTATCACCAATGGCATTCTTATATTCGTCTTGTAATGGACAAAATTTTTTATGTGGTAGAAGCTTAATAAACGAAGATTTATCTATAGTTGCACCTATATTACACCTTTATGCGGTCACCAATTTATTAAAAGAATTTCTATATGTATTATTTTCTATTATAATTGTTTCTATTTTAGTCTTAACAGCAAAGATGCTCAAATTTAATTCATTGAAATGGACCCCTTTTAATGTTTTTCAAAATCTATTGGGCATCCCTGCCATAAATCAGGCACCAAAAAAGTTAGTCGAAAAACTTGTATATCTAAGCATTGCTTTTGCGTCTATAAAATATTCATCTGATACCGTTGCATTCATTGTAGATAACAACCTAATATTAGACAATGAAAAGTCATTTAATTCTTTGCAAGAGATATACAATCCTACTTTACCCATTTATATGAATGCAGCTTTGTTTAAAAATATAGATAATGAAACTGAAATAATTAAAAAAATACATCAAAATATTATAAAAATCAAGGTTACTTCTGAATGTATACAGATTTTAGCTAGAAAAAAAGATCGCATGTGCTTAGCACCGGGTTATTATATACAATATTACGTTAGAGTACTTAGAAACAACGATAATACACCACTTATGAAAATAGTTAAGCCAATAATTTTCCAGGATTTTGCATCATTTGCTTATGAAAAAGCATCACCATTTGTCGAAAAATTTGATCAGAAAATGTTGCAAATGATTGAATCAGGCATTCCAAATGTATGGGAACATAAAGAAGTAGTGCCTAAGTCACACAATTTAAAAAAAGCAACTCAAAATAGAGTTGTTTATTTAAACCAAATTATTATTCTCCTATTAGTTGGATATGGCATGTCTACAATCATTTTAATAATAGAATTTATGTTTGCATATAATAATGATTGATTTATATAATAAATTCATCAAATTATTTTAAAATTTTATTTTTAGAATTTTTATAAGACTGCTACTAAATATTCACTGTTGTTAAATTGAAATTCAAAAGTTGTTAGAAAAAAATGACGATCGAACCCAATTCTTCTTTAATAGAACTTCCCCATACCATAATAAACATATAAGTACTTATTTCTACTGAAATGATTATACACATTTGTAAATCTAAAGATAAATGCTTAACGCAACTAATATATTGAAATAGTTTATGAAGTGCGAATAGATAAACATAAATTTTAAATGACACAACAAATTGACTGTTGAAAATTAGTTGCTTTAAAATTATCGATTTATCTAATGAGTCAAACACACGAGTTAGCTCAAAAGGGAAAGTATACAACTTTTTAAAAATAGCACTAATAGTCTGTAACCTCTAAATTGAAGGCGATATATATTACCTTCAAGGTGCTGCCGCGCCTTTTCATAATTTTTTAAGATTGATCAAATGAAAAAGTGTATTAAAACCATTCGAACACTTTGTTTATTTTATTTATCAATAAAATAAAAGAAAACTAGTCTAATTCTTTTCATCCAGCTGTTCATTTTTATGTTAGCGTTTAATAATTTTATCAACTAATAACACTGTTTTTTCCTCTATTAAAAAACTTTGTACTAAAGCTCGGTAATAAAAAATGTTTAAAAAGCCATTTTTGTTTAAAAAGTTATTTTTATATTTTACACTTAAATCTAATATCACCATTTTTTAAGATCCTGTGATCCTCCAGTGGAATTGTAAAAAGTTAATCGAAGAAGAAAATCTTTGAATTAATAAGGAATCGTATTGAAAAAATTTCATTTTAAATAAAAGGGAAGTTATGAAGTTAGAAAAAAATTAATGAAAAGAAATAGTAAAAAATCTATAATCAAAAATATTTGCAATGTTTCAAAAAAGAAATAATTAGGTTAATAAAAATTAGTATTTTAAAATTTTTGAAACGGTTATAGTTCAAGATATGAGTATACGCATAGTTTACAATGAGTACGTATTCATACGGGTGTGGAAGGTGATTATTTGCCTCGTGAGACGTTTTTCGCCCGAGCGAAGCGAGGGTGAAAAGTCGTACGAGGCAAAAATCACCTTACGCACCCGTATCGAAATGTACTATTATAGCACACTGTGCCTTAAATCCGCACTTAGATCACAGTTTTCCGTGAGTACGAAAAATCAGTACGAAAAATCATCTTAAAGTTATGATTTTGAGGTTAGAGTGGTATAAAATTATTTTGCATTGGCGTAGAAAAACAAAGAATATAAAAATGAAAAAATGTCTTCTTATACTTTACTATAATCCAACCATATTCCCAGCATTGAAAATCAGATACTTCAGTATCTACCAGTAGTACAACCGAATAGTAGTATCACCAATAATAACCGTATCAACAGCAGTAGCAGTAATTTCAGAGCAGTAGTAACAGCGCCAGTGGCACCAAGCCCAGATAGAAGGCTTGTATTTTTCAGAGAGGAAGATAAATAAAAAGCGAAGGGTAGGAAAAAAGAGAGAGAGATAAAAAAAACAGCGACGGGATCGAGTGTCGTTGAGTAGTAAAGCGACGATTGTCGACGCGCGGGCGCACAGTCATATTGAAAAATTCAAAGTGGAGTTCCCATACGCACTGCGATGGTGCAAAAAAATACACTGCTCCATTTTCCCATGCGTGCGTTGGATACGCCGTCGACGCGGCGGAAATACAAAAGTTCGATTTATGTTCTCCTGTGAACATGTGCCATTAGCTTCCCTCTCTGGTCTGGTGCTTGTCTCTCATTTATGTGATTTTTGTGTTTTTAACCTGAGATATATAAGTTTTGTCTGCTTTTGTGTTTTAAAATTATTTAAATTGGAGAATTCCTGAGTGAAATTTAATAACGTAACAGAAAAATCCGTAAATTTTGATGGATAAGTTTATTTGAATAACTCTAAAGTATTTAAATAAAATATGTTATTTATAATGAAATAATTAAAACTGTAAATTATTTAATTAAGATATTTGCTCTGTTATTCTGTTAATAATCAATACATTGTGTATCGAAACAATGCATTATTGAAATATTAGCTAACAAAGAATACCATTTATTATTCTGAAAATTACTCAGATTGTCGGTGTTACATATTTAATTTATTTTTTTCTTTTCCTTTTTATATTGATCCATTATGATTTGTATAAATAACAAAGTATTTTTTTAAATATGTAGAAATAAATCATAGAGATACATAAATGATATATTGAGGTTATCGTTTTCGAATCTGGAACTTTTTCCAATTGACACATTTTCCGATCGCACATTCTAATTTTAACATCATGCTGCCATTCGTCGAAGTTTTGATTTATCGGTACACTTTATAAAAGCACATATGTATTAAATATTTAATGAGCTTTCCTAAAATGGTTATTAAATATTTTACTTACTTTTCGCATTTTTATTACATTGTTTAAATATTTTTACCTTACTTACATAATGAAATACAAATGATTGATTTTTCAAAATTAAATATTAAAAATCTATTAAATAATTTATTAGTTTATAAGTTGAACTTTAAAATAAAATTGAATTTGACCAAACTCTTAATAAAATACAGTTAATTGATATATTAAGTGAGCTATCTAAGTGTAAATGTACATAGGAAACAAATATATAAAAGAATTACTATATTTTTTATAGAAAGTGAGAAGAAAATTTTTTTAATGTAAAATGACACGCGTATATTACGTTTATAATGAAAATGTTACAATATGCTGTTGTTTTTCATATACATATACGTAGCTATGTCACCCTTGAATAAAAAATCCATATTTTCAATTTACTGTTCAAAATATAGCACATAGCAGTAAGCGCCTACACATAAAATCATTATTTAACAATACGACCGCATTCAAAATTCTTGCAACCCATACCACCTCCAAACAGAAGTACATCACACATCCCACACTGTGCAAAGAACAAAAAGCCAAGCTCCCAGCGAACAATGAAATCTTCAAACATAAATCCCCTCAAAGATCCACGAACCGCATAAATCCCTGCACTATCACCCCTTCCCCTGAAAAATTCAAAAACCCTATCTCCTCGAAGTGACGCCCACCAGATAAGAGATATCAAAGCGATAGCCGGGCGCGCGCGTTTCAATTGAATCAGCGTGCGCACCCCCGCAGAAACGGCGTCAAGCCAAAAAAAAAGGTAACAAACAAAGGGTACCGCTTACAAGCCGCACATAAAACGTGGACCGATAGTATAGGCTGTAACGAAAGGCATAATGCATCTCGCGCAATCGTTATATATCTTTCCAGCGCGCTGTGTCCTGTGTATAGGCCGCGTGCAGTTTTATTAAGCATTCATTTATGCGCGCCAAGGAGATGGAGAGTTTATAAAGTCGGCGTTTGTCGCCCGGGTTAAGAGAGAGGGAGAGCACGTGCCGAGGAGAGATCGAAAAAGAGAGAGTTGATATAGCGGGATAAAAGGAGGGTGTCGATGAAGCGGTTTGATTCATAAATATTAGAGGTGTTGATCTTTTCGTTTGTGAATTTTTGATGTAGAAGTTAAAAAAATTAATATGAAACGAAATTTTTTTTTAATATTTGAATCGTACGTTTTAAGAAACAGGAAATTATAAAGTAAAAGAATAAGGGATCTATTAACCATCTTTGCTTCTACTATGAAAAAGGATGTTTTAATCGGACCGCCTACTCTTTTAACACAAACCGAATTAGAATTTAATAGTATTTAATAAATTTTTTAGATCTGGGATAAAACACTAGTTTCAGGCGCATTTCTAAGATACACAAAACGAGTTCTCTAAATCAAAGATTAGACACAAAACAGCTGTTATCCGTAATCTTAAAACACCGAACATTCCCTCATCACCAAACCATCCCAATAATTTTACCTACTTTCCTCCAGCAAAAAATGTTCGACTCCATAAAAAAAAAACGAACATCTAAAATATCTTCATCTCCAACGTGACGGACAGCCGTCGATTACCATCGCAAGTCCCATCCCTTATATATACCTTCTCCTCGAGCTACCTGAATATTCATGAGCGCGCGCCACCCAGAGGCAGTTCACTTTCCAGAAACGCACTAGGACCTCAGCTCCGAACCCGCGCCTCGTAAACTACCAAGGACCAGCGATCCTTTAGCTCTTCTTCTTTTTAGAGCCGCATCTCGATAAGTAGTCCTAACGAGGATCCGTCGTAAAGTTTCGAGCTGCTCGTTACGCGCGCCCAGCGTGTAGGGGGAGAAGGAGGAGTTGTTTATGTCGCAACCCTTCGGGCTTTGATGCGAAGTTATGGACGACGGAGTGTTTTTTTGGGTGGGGGTGGATGGCTTGGGAGAGCGCGAGGAGTTAAACGATGACAGTTGGCGAGCTGCTCTCTCGATATTTGTGCGACTTTTTCTTTCGGCGTTGGGATGGGTGTCTTTTTTCGAGAGGTTTATGGTGTAGTTTCGGAATACGGTGAATTTGAGTGTGTGTGTTTTTTAAGGGCTGATATTTGCTTTTATGGTTAACATTTACTTGAAAATGTCACTAAATTTTTATAAAAAATGTTTTATAAACTCGATGTAATAAAACAGCCATTCAGATCTTTTATTAAAATCCATACTCACAATTTCAGTGTACAATCACAAAATGCAAAGTAAAAGTATTGTTTCATTTTACCATCATAAAAAGAATAATTCGTCCCGCTCGTCAAACCGAAATAATCAATACCCACCTTCACATATTTAAATACATACAACATTAAATCCACAGCCTCACTATCAAAACAAACAGCCCAATTAAAACCCGCAAGCCACAATTAAATCCCTCATACCTCCCCGACTTTCAAACAAAAAAGAAATATATAGGTAATCACGGCCGCGCTCTCCCTCGCTCAGCGAAAAAACAAACAGACGCAGGGAGGAGAAAAAAAATTTTTCGCCGATAGAGCCGGAATCGAACTCGAAGCGCACGAGGCAGACGTGCAGCACAACAATGCATTCGTCAATGAAACTGCAGCGCTCTCGCGTTGACGTGCGCAATTGAGGGTGCGCGCAAAAGCGGGGGGAAGCTGTCGCTTACAGCCTTTTTCATTCGTCGAATATATAAACTGTCAGAGCTGACAGTGCGCTCTTTAAACAGACAATTATCCACGAGGCTTCCATTGCTAGCCGGTATCGTGTGTCGCCGGAGGTATGAGTTTATAAGCGCCCGCCTTATAGTCTGAGATTTTTTTTTATTATTAAATTGCATAACGAGATTACGCGGGGTAGATGTTGACGGAGGAGAAGACTAAATTTCGTTGTCGAGTTGAGTTAGGCTGGATGGCGAGCGCCAATCGCTGCGAGTTAAGCTGATGAGAGAGGTGGTAGCAAATTTGATTGTTGCTGGGCTATTCTATTTATTTACTTTTATTGATGTATGAGGGATTTTATGAATAGTAGATTATTTGAATGCAGTGTTGGAATCAAATCATGAAATGTATAATAGCTTACAAATTTCTATTTGGAATTAGTATTACATTTTTATGATGTTGAACTTCATTGTAAGATGCTTGAACTAGATCGATAATAGTTCAATCGTTTGAAAAGCAATGAAATTTGATGGAGAACGTTTCCTTTGTTGTCCGAAGATTGAAGTTCTTTGTGGGTAGACACTTCGACTTCAATGATTGCGCGCCGTTTCAATTTGATGAAATTCTTACTAAATCTAATCGTTTAAATAATATAGAAAGCAATTAACTGTCAAAACAATTTCATTGCCACATTATATTAATATTAATATATAGAATCTTGGTACTTATATCATTTTAAAAATCTAAAAACTATTTTTTCATATAATCCATATAACAATTTTAAAATTCTCAATCACGCTAAAATAAAAAATACTTTACTCAAAAAAAAAATAACAATACCTCATCCCTCATAATCATTTATCGCATCATACTTCAAGAATCAAAAGCAGCACTACCCTTCAAGGAACCCTATACATGTGCGTGAGATAACACCCTCGGTGCCGCGGTGTGTACACCCGCGCCTAATAAGCATATATGCGCACGCTCGGCATTATTACGCCTTGCCGCTCGCGATAAGAAATGCCTTCAGTCTCCGTCGCCGCGCGTTATGGACTTTTTTTCTTCTCGCTGGGCTTTGAATATTTATGCGGCCTGGCTGGCTGTCATTGCTTGACACTTTTTTCACTTCCTGCTTCGGGAGGTACACGGATTTAATTTCTTTGGCTTACAAGGCAGTGCTGGTGCCTTGCGGATGGGTCGCATGGAAGTTCGAATAGTACCTGAGTTGGAATGAATGATTAGCGTTATCACGTTTGCATTATCAGAGGAAAAGCAAATAAATGAATAAAAAAGCGCGCACGCGCATGTGTGTGTGTGTGTGTGTGTGTGTGTGTGTGTGTGTGTGTGTGTGTGTGTGTGTGTGTTGGAAAGGATGCAGAGTTAATTATATGTACGTATAAACACCGATAAAATAGTATCTTGAATCAAGCGGAATCCACTTGATTAGATTAGAAGATATGCTTGTAATTGAAGAAATGATCCTTATGAATCAAAAGGATAATCCACTTGAATCAAGTTCACTTGCTGAAAATTGATTTCTATATTCAATTAAATTAGCCTTTCTTTGTAACTCAAAATAATCTTTTATTTAACAATTGAAAATACTAGACTTAGTTTGAATACTTTGGTTAAATGTAACTTAAATAGTAAACTTTCTCAAGAATGGTCTGCTCTCCGAAAATTCGGCTTTCATACACTACGTAAACAAAGTCTGTACAAACAATTCCATTGTTAGCGATAACGATTTAAATGACAGTATTATTATAGAGAATAGCTTACTAAATATTTTTAATTAGTGTACTTAAATAGTTAAATAATTCATTAATTTATAAAAAAATGAATACCTATTATTATAATTAAAAAAAAATTAATTTTATAGTACAAATTTTAAATATAAATTAATCCTTAATACACTTTTAGCTAATAGATTTCAGTTTGTCTCAAGAATTTATACTATTAAACTTCTATTATCTTGTTATTGTAACAATATAATACACTACTTTAATTAAGTAGATTTCTTATCTCGACAAACAAAAATCATTAAAATGGAAGATAATTGTATAGTTTAAACAAAAACACAATAAACTTTCTAAGAAACTTCAGTCAATCAACTGTAAGCAAATATCTACATACCGCAAATAAACATTATTAGAAAACACCTTTCTCCTTCATTCAAAAAATCACCTTTTCCATTATAATAACGATTAAATTTCTCCCATCCATCCATTAAATATTAAACATCCGTCAACCTTCGCCCATTACTCTTTATCTTTTTAGCACTCTCTTGCCAAGTCACGGAGGCGCGCGTGCACCACGTATATAGCCTTTGAATTTCCGATGCGCGTTTTCGGGGCATTACGATGCCGACTGACTTTTCCACTTTGCGATAATTATCGTGCGCGCTGTGGGGCACGTCAAGAGCCGGCCGAGTCGACGTAGCCAGGAGAAAAAAGAAATTAATTCCATTAACGCGACGCTTATTTTAAATTCAACGGGGGCAAGTGGCCGTGTGTGGACCTTGCGGCTGATGGACGTTGACTTAATTTTCAGATCAATGTGGATTGAGAGAGAGCTGGTTTAAAGAGAATAATGCGGGGATGAAGGAGAGATTGATTGATTTCTAAATGTGTTGTCATTTGGAAACTGTGTGTTTTGTAAGGCCAATACCCTCGTAGAAATTTTAACTTTCGAGACTATGAACTGGCTATTTTTTGGCTATTTTCAACTCTATAAACCATCAACATACTAGAATCATTTCTGAGGATGCAGGTACATACATTATAAAGCAGTTTATGAATATTTATAAGCACTGCAATCAAATCAAACCGTTAACCCACTCCGAAATTATTTCCAGCCAGTTCCGAACGAATTCACAGAACACAAGCAGAACTTGTCAACGCCTCGCCAAACCCGGCAATATCTATTTACAGACGCTTTCCATGTAACACACTCCCCGAGATGTCAACGAAAACACTTGTCAGCGACTTTTCACAACTGTCCAATTTTCCAGAACCCACCTACGCCGCGCGTCAAAGAAAATACAGAGCTGCCCCGCAAAAAAGCCCACTCTCTCTCTCTCTAAAACCACCAAAGTTTCGCACCAAGGTATATACACAGTAGCAGCAGCGAGCTCGTCGGGTCAACGCTCGGCTTGTCACTTTGAAAATAGACTCAAGAGCCGGAGCTCTTGCGAGTGCGCGAATTATTTCGCTCCGATCGCCGGCGGTTATTTTCTCTGAAAACGAGCGCGCGCTCGCCGCGCTGCTCGAGTGTGTCCTTAAGGCCGCGATTTTTCCTTCGAGAGACGTGTGCTCTTTGCCTCGCGCGGGGAACTTGAGGATATTTCTTTCGGAGAGCGTATATAGGTGCGGTAATTCAAAAAGTTGGTAATTAAGCTGGAGTCAGCAAGTCGGAAAACTTAAATTGGACGCTGGGTTTAATATTTTTGTTATGCGGGGAAAGGAGGCCGCCTGGTTGAATGAGTAATTAAAAAAGTTTGACATATTGGCGATGTGTCTTATTAATTAGAGGAGGCGAGAGCGAGCGAGTGACTCGTTGATGAGAAAAAATTATGGAAGTAGCATGTGTAATTTTATTTATATTGTCAAGATATTTTAACGATATTGTTCGTTATAATTAATGAACTTCTAGGATATCACATTTTAATTAGTAATTAATTGTTTTGAATTTAACATGAGGAAATTTCTATGAAGTTAATAATGATAAAGTTTGTTTCATAACAATACGAATAGTTCAATAAAATGTAAATATATACAAATGATTGATTTGAAATTATTGTGTTATGAACTAACAACGATGTATCACGATAATAATATAGACGCTGTAGGTAAAATAAACGTAGGTCGATTAGCCAATAATCAAACACAATTAACATTTCTACATTCATTATTTAAACAGTCTCCCCTCACATATCAAAGCAAACCAAAACTAAAATTAAACCTACCACACACCAAAAAATATCGAAATAATCTAAAAAAAACCGAACGATTTTCACCCATCATTTATTACAGACACACATTAGCTGCATTCGAGTGGCCACTCGGAACGCATTGAAACTCATAACAAAGGCAATACCCTCGATCAAAAAAAAAGCTATCCAGCTCTCCTCCTTTGTCGGTCCAGCCCGTAGAGGGGGGATGGATTATCGCACGTGTAGCCGTAAATTCAACGAGCAGAGCCTGAATTACCCGCGATTCCCATTTACCGGCTCATCAATTCCCGGCGCGCTACATATATATAGATTCTCTGCCGGCGCTGCATTATGTAAAATTTCAATTACTCGTGGCTCTTATTTATTTACGTAAGAATCGCGGGGAGACTGCCGAATGTAGAGACGGCATAGTAGAGGGGGTCATTCGTCAAAATTATTCACGCTCGCGGTCTAAGTGTGCGTGCGTTTATGGCGATCATTGCGCGACATGCATCCCATGGTGTGATTAGGGGAGGGGAGTATAGGAGGTGGCACTGTGCGGATCGAATGTGTTTTTCTGGATCGTCGTTTGGGGGTTCGGAGTTTCTGGGGTGAATGGGTGGGTTGGTACTTTTTTTATGAATAAAATATGAAAAGTTTGTTAGAAGTTTGTAAAGATTAGTAATATATAGTTTTTATTTTAATGGCAAGCTGATTAGTATAATTGCCATTTTCAGGGATATAATTACGATTCTTTTCTCATCCACGAAATTTATAAATATACATTAAACATGAACATACATGTTAAACATTCAAATACTAGGGATAATGTTTGACTATCCTACCTTGCAATATAAAAACACCTTAATTAAACACACCTTTTACACATCCCCAACGGGCAATCACCCAGTAATTATCCAAAAGATTTTTCCCAGTCCCTCAGTCAGCGCTGCATCCCACATCGACGCTCAGCACAACACTCACTGAATACTCCTCCCCAGCATCCCTGCATCGTCAACAGACTGCGGCTAGGCGAACGCGGAGCCCCGAGCGATTAAACTCCCCGCACCGGCTGCGCTGCAGCATCCGAAAAGGGTTCGATGCTGCTACACGCGCATTATTTTCTGCCCTCGATGCACCGAAGGTCGAAACACGCTGCACAACTATTGCGTCAATTTGCTCTTTTTTTCGTGCCTGGATCGGTCGGCTCCCTCTTTTCCAAGCTGCGCTTCCGTCTGCGCGGATGGTTTACGCGATTGTATAGTTCGTCAATTACGCGACGATCGAAATTCGATGCGGCGCCGCCCTGAGTAACCCTTTTGCTCGGAGTGAAGGGAGTCTGATGCTGCGTGTGGAAGGATTGGTTTCGCTGGGCGATTAATCATTTGGTATTAAATGTGAATGATGACGGTCGATGAATATGGACAGATAAATTGATTATAAATGTATTCGTTTTGTTAGGATTTAATTTGTATTTTTGGCAGTGAGCTATTGGACTACGGTTAAGTTTTTTTGCAGTATTTGGAGAAAATTAGTGGAATTAAGGTATTAAGACTTTCATTGAGATTTATTAAATAAGCACTACTTTATTTAATTATGATAATATCGATACTTAGTATTTACAACTTGTATTTGTCATGATAAGTAAATCCGTTCATGTACTGAGTTATTGTAATGTCAATAATATTAATAAGTCTTACAGACTATCAATAACCGATCTAAATTGTATTTATAAAGATTAGTGGTTGAGTTCATGAATTATAAAAAAATTATTTAACCCCAATGGAACGTTCCACCGACTCCGACTTCTTCTTGAGGTCTTCCACCGGGTTGCTTGTTGGCACCAGCGCTCAAATGAATATTTCCATACTTGTTTTCATAAATTTTATGCTGAGCTTCTACGTTCCATTGTGAGTCACCATTTCCTTTTTCGGCATGAGCAACAATTTGGTTATCTTCTGGTGAACGTCTGAAGCGCTGAAAATAATTAGATGATTTTAATAAAATAACACTTATTTATCGGTCATTAGTTATACAAATTATAATTAGTTATGTTATATATTTACATAGTTAGGCTTGGGCCATTTAGGTCGAGGATTGAACGGTCCATAACCAGGGAAAGTAGGGAAGCGACCCGAAGGCGGAAATGACGGTTTGTAGGCATCTACTGTCACCGCTGCTATTACAGCAAGAAGTAATAAGCTCACCAAGAACTTCATGGTATCAGCGAGTTGGCTTTCTGCAAATTAATATTTTTAATTAGCTTTGTTTATTTATTTCATAAAATTATTCACAAATAATCAGTTTGTTTATAAATAATTTATATAACAACGAAATAAAAAGTTTAAATTATTAAATAAAAAAATTATTAATATATTATTATTTATTTATCAAAATAAAACAACAATTAACTTTAACTTTAACAAATAATTTAAATTATATAAATACATAGTGAAAATAATCAACGTACTTGTAAGAAGAGGAAGAGCCACTGAAGGTATCTTA
>JAPYZA010012738.1:0-16564 GCA_030522685.1 Eupelmus azureus | reverse complement strand
AAAAAAAATTAGTATGCAAGTACTGTTATAAAACTTATTACAAATATTTCTATTATGAAAGTAATTTTTTCTATATAGTATTTTGGAATTTTTACAGTCCGCGACAGCTTTACTAAATAGTATTTTTCCAAAGATTATTCTCTCACTGTGATACCTTGGAAATGCATTTTTTTCAATTCAACTATCATCGATCAGTTAGTTTCTTTAAATCCAAAGTTTTTATGTCCTTCCAATAAGTATTTGAATTTTACATTGGTTTTCTCTGTGGACAAAGTAATCAATCACCATGTGAATCCTTTTTCGAATTCGAACAAGAACATTCGATTGCTGCAGGATGTACAGCATGACCTACTGTATTGGTAACAGTCTACATATATGCGAACGAAATTTCGATTGATCAATAAATTTCTGGTCTACACATCCTGAATTGCGTGAGTATGTTTACTAGCATGGTTTTAAAGAATCTCGATAAAAAGTAAATAGTTAAAATTATATGTTATCTAGATACTATGTATTTTTTATAATATTAATTACTCTATATCAGTTTAAAAAGTTCACGATAAAGAAAAAGGAATTATAAATTACAGACGACCTGTCTGTACGAAACAGATAAAATAATTGTACTGTATTGTCATTCACCTTGATACTACTTAAGTCTTCTTTCTATTTTCTATTAAAAAGTCGTTATTAGATTGATTTTCAGCGGAGGCCTTTATAGAGAAAAGAACAAAACAATGAGAAGTTTTTCAGGCCATTGTGATGGGACAATAAGAAGAATCCTACTGTCAAGCGTGCCTCGAAATTTAGCTTCTGAATTCAATTTTATAAGGAATCATATCTTAGAAGTAAGTATAAAATCTAATGTCAAATTAAACCTTTACATTAATTTTATTCTTACGATAACTAGAGTTATTAATGCTCTTTATTTTTTGTATCTCCATCAAAGATTTGTATTTATGATAAATATCAATTGATCACAATTACATTCTATTCAGTAATGTCATTATAATATCAAATCAGAAAATAAATAGATGTATTATTTTCAAAATTTTGAAATGATTCAAGTTTCTTTTATTCAGCCAAGTAGAGTTCGAAATTTTTTTTTTTTTAATTTTTATTGAAGTTTATTGTAAAGAATAAGTTTATTGCTCACTATTTGAAGGGTTGAACATGATGGATGAGAATTTTTTATGCTAGGTCACGTCTCCAGTATGTTGACTAAAGCCAGTGACAAAGCACACAATAGCATTTTGTTTTTGTAGTTTTTTGTTGTTGCATATGTTATATTATAGATTAATTAAAATTGTCAATTTGGATATTCATTTACTGCAGATTTTCAATACTTTTGAGCTTATATAAAATGTTAAGTATTAATAAAGAACTGTTTTTAAAAAATACACATTTTAGTTAAACATTTAAAAATGTATCTTTGATAAAAAGGTTTACTATTTAAAAAGTCAAATTTACGCGGACTTTAATTTATTGATTATATTATATCTGTATGTACAAATTTACTCAAGTGGAAAACTGTCGAATTCGGTCAGACACGGATGTAGTACGTTAAAGCTTGTTAAGTAAAAACTGAAAAATAAACGAAGCAAATAAAATTAAGTACTTTTTAAATTTCTTTTGACTCTGCTTTGTTACCTTTCATGTAGGTCTTACCGTATACGACTTGATTCACTTAATTCATTTGAAAGTGTCATTTTGTTTACAAGCTTTTTAGAGTATTTTTTTTTAGTAATGTGGACTAGGTCAAATAATTTGTTTACTGATTTTTTAAAAATATGTAAATTATTTGTATCATAATTTAAAATGAAAAATATGAATAAATGAAGAGAAAATATATGTAGAAAGAGTTTGTAGTTGAAGTAAGTTAGAACTACCTGCTATGTAAGTAATTATTTTAATTCTATTTAGGGTAAAAGTGATTATATTTTAATTTTGTTAGTGTCTTGAAAAGTCGAATTTTTGAGAGCTGGAAAAGGGAAGTTAAAATGATTGACTTATTTTCTACAAGACAAGATAAAATAAATAGTAGTAGAAGGTTACATTTAGATGCAGTGATGAATGTTCCAGCTGAAAAGCTTTTTTCATACGGCCCTTAAAATATTCGATCTTCTTTCTTTCTAATGAATCAGATAAAAATTTAATGAGCGAAAATGATGTTTAATTCAGAGTTGTAAATTCATCAGACAAATAATGAAATTTGGAAAGAAAAATGTAACTTTTCTACAAATTTCTAAGTCCAAGTGAAAGTAGAATCCATCTTCGCCTCCTTCAGCTCTTTACCAAGACTCTAAAGCTGAAAAACAAGCTGAGCGTAAAGCGACAAGGAGCTCTAAAAAAAGTAAAGCCATCCCGCAAGGAAGCGCATCCAAAGGTCCATTCCGCCCAACGATCGCACGCTCTCGAGCCTACAAAACAGAGCAGCACTCTGTAAAATCATAAAAATAACCGAAAAATCCAACATCTCTGAAAACTATAATTTGAAAAGCGTCGGCCGAGTGCAGCCCAGCAACCGAGGCGCGCATCTCCTTTCCCTTGTTCAGAATAAAAATCCGCAATAAGCATATCGGCGACACTGGCGCCGAACACAGAATGGGCGATAGCCCAGCTTCTTTCTCCGCTCGTCTCACACACACACACACATCTAGCTACAAGCGCATAGAGAAGCTTATGTGGTAGTGCAAGTAAGAGAAAGCCAGAGAGTGCAGGAGAGAGCGCGCGCAGTCAGGGCATGTATATATGTATATACATAAGCATAGAGGGGGTTGAAAGGAGAGCGCGAGTCTGGCGATCGAAGCGCCTAGTGTCGTTCTCCCCCTTGTCTCTGCGCGCACGCGTATATAGCTCTCTCTCTTTCTCTCTCTCTCTCTCTCTCTCTGTCAACCCCTCTAGATGGGTAAACGCGCGCTGGCCGCGAGATGCTCGCGTCGATAGGTGCAGCAGCGCGACTACGTCATATAAGCGACGAGGCGCGGGCATGCGCCTGGGAGGGCTGCGCTTGCGCGCGCGCGCGCGCTCGTAGTGGGAGAGCTGGATCGCTCAATATTCATCCCCCCATTGGCGGCGGCACAGAGCGCAGTCCTCGCCTCCGCCGAAGGAGACGCGCACAGTCGAGCCGCGGAGAGCAAAGAGTGAGAGAGAGAGAGAGAGAGCGAGCCATCAGAGAGAAAAACGACGACTCGAGAGCAGAGAGCAGAGCGAGAGCACAGCAGCTCCTCTCGGCAACTACTCCGGGCTCTACTCGTCCTCGTCGTCCTCCTTCGCGCGTTCTCGCCTATTCTCTATTTTCCTATATTATATACACTCAAGTAAGCTAGAGGAAAAAGGAGAAGGAAAAAGAGTCCGGGGGTAAGACCGCGCCCGCGGACCAAGAGACCAGCAGAAGTCGCGCGCCAGCAGCAGCAGCAGCAGCTCGTAGGCAAGATGGAAGCCAAGAAGGAGCAGTATTACATGCCGCCGCCCAAGCTGGGAAAATGGGAGAGCATCAGGACGTTCCTCTACAACTCGGAGACGGGACAGGTGATGGGCCGCACCGGCTCCAGCTGGGGTGAGTCTCTCTCCCGCCGTAGCGTGCGCGCACCTTATCTACTTGTAGAGAAACACAGAGGGTCGAGAGTCGAGCGTTACGACAGCAGCAGCCCCGCGCTCTCATGGCTATATAGGGCTTCCCGCGGATTCTTTTCATAATAGACTCGTCGACGGGCTGATTAATCTCGCGATCCAGGAGATCTTGGCTCCTGCTGCTGTTACGTCTATGCATACACGTATATACATACACCCCGCCTCAATCTCTATCCAGCTCTCGGCGCTCGGAACGATCGATATCGCGCGCCGAGAGCTGGCTGGCTCCCCCGTCTGCTGCTCGCCCCTCGCGAAAAGAATAAAACTATTAGTCGGGCTCCGAGGCAAAGAGAGAGAGAGAGAGAGATGGAGCGCTGACTAATTGCTGGGAGGGGGTGAATCGATGCCGATCGCGCTGCTCTCGGAGAATTATCCTTGCTTCCCGGATTCGCGGCTCGAATCAATACTACGGATTGAGTATTTTGACGCAGCAACTATAGCGCTAATGCAGCGCTTTTTCTCTTCCTCCGTTTGCACCCATTAGATAAATTCAAATTCGCCTGAGTAAGAGAGACAAGGCCGCGTTTCTTTCGTTAACGACACTTGGCTTTTTTACAGAGATGCGAGAAGATGAAAAAAATCGCAGACGCTCGCTCCCTTTCTTTATCTCTCTCTCTCTCTCTCTATACATCTCTGGTACTCTCTCCCGAGCGGTGCGGGGAACCGATCGATCTTTCCGCGAGTCCCCTTAAAGTCGATGAGACCTCTGCAGTTGGCCGTTCGAAGCGACTGCCAGTCCGGAGAGCGATAGAACTCGCGCATGCATCTATATGTATATACGTATATACACATACATAGCCAGCAAAGCTCGAGAGAGCTAGAGAAAAAGGGAGACGTCCAAAGTGCTTTATACGGTTTCCCACTGCTCGCTCCCTCTCTTTTTTCCTCTCTCCCTCTGGCCGATGTGGTCAGATAAACTTCCCCCTTGGCCTCTCTCTCTCTCTCTCGCCCTGCGAGCACACACAGAATCCGCATGCGTCCCCCAGCGATAGTCTCCACTCGTCATGTACATCCAGCCCTTGCGCGACGGCTGGTTTCTCGAGGCCAGCGTTCGCATCCCCGTGCGTTATTAATTTCATTTTCTTTGATTAATTTAAGACAGCTCGATTTTGTCATTCCTTTCTTTAAGTTATGATTCACGAGGGAAAGCTAAGGCCGCGCACGATTTTCCCGTAATTCTGGCCGAGGCTATCGATTGCTCGAGCGAGCGCGCGCGCGCGCGCGCACCCCGACAGACAGACACGAGGGAACATGGCCGACCTACCGTCAGCTTACCCCCGTGAACTGCACAGCTCGGAGAAAAACGCGTGTAAAAAAGAATAGGAAAAAGAGGAGGGATTCGATCGCGAGGCTGGATAGATAGGCGAGGCTCGACTAAATCCGGAGGACGATTTTCTTTTCCAGTAGTAACTGCCGGGATGCGCGAGACCAGACGGCAATAGGGAGA
This sequence comes from Eupelmus azureus, assembly GCA_030522685.1. Classification (NCBI taxonomy): domain Eukaryota; kingdom Metazoa; phylum Arthropoda; class Insecta; order Hymenoptera; family Eupelmidae; genus Eupelmus; species Eupelmus azureus. The sequence continues at coordinate 11,487 of JAPYZA010012738.1, read as the reverse complement.
AGAGCGGATGGGAAGAGAGCTGCGTGAGCGAACGATGTATAGGGGCATGGAAGGGAGAGAGAGAGAGAGAGAGAGAGAGAGAGAGAGAGAGAGAGAGAGGAAATAAGAGAGCCGAGCCGGGAGACCCTCCAGGGCGCGCGCGGAAAGTAGGTCAGCTGTATTTGCACCGACGAGGAGGACGTCGCCGTCGGCGTGTAGCTTAGCCTTCGACGGTGAGGAATGTGAGGAATGTAGGGATAGGGAAGGTCGAAAGGACATAGGGAGGGTTCGAGGTGAATTAGTGGCTGGGAGGTTTTTCGAGGATTTTTGACAGAAGCTTTTCCGGCTTTCGATTTGTGCGAGAAGAGGAGGCGGGGTTGTGTCTGGATATTCCTCTTTTTCGCGGCTAGAGCTTTTCTCTTGCTCTGCGAGGGTAGAGAGAAAGAGAGAGAGGAATATGTATATAGGAGGCAGAGACGCGCGCGGGGTTACGTAACAGGGCGTACGTATCGACGATATATAATGCGCGGGAGCCGCGAGAAGGATTTTTTCTGAATTCTCTTTTGCTTTTTGTCATCTTTATGAAGCTCATTTGTCATTTTTTATTATTCTTGTTGTATTATTTGAACAGATGAGTGATTTTTGCTCTCGTTTAGTTGACTCCTAGTCATATGCGCTACGGTAACAGTGACGTAAGATTGATGCTTCAAATGCTTTTCACGTTTCAATTTTATGATGTGTGGTTGTTATTAGCCTTTGATTTTTATCACATAATTCGAATATCGATGTCGTTAAAAATGTTTTTCTTCATTTCTAATTAAATACTCTAAATTGTTTCAAAATCTAAAAATGAAGTTGAAAAAATTTAAACTTAAATAATACAAACAATTTTTGTTCTTTTCGGTTTAGATCTATGAAGAGGACAATATGTTTTGTTTAATTGTCTTCCCTTTGTTACTGGTTTATGACTTCGAAATTTATTGAGGTAACTTTAACTTCTGAGTAAATTTGTTTACAACGTATTTCTAAAAACATATTATTAAATGATTACCTTAACCGTGGACTAGATTAAGAACAAAGTTATAAATATTTATTTATTGAGAATAACATTTTTTATAAATGTTAAAGTATTAAATACGTAAATTAGTAATATAATACAATGATAGATTCGGTATAATTTAAATATTTTTTTTGCTTTTTCCAGACCATAAAATATAATAGCTGAAAATCAATTCCGTAACCTTATTCAGCGACTCAGAAAATTGCTTTAGGACAATACTTATATGTGTAAAAGGATTCTGCATGAGATCTTATTTTATCTAAATTAGAATTAATATTTAAGTCTGATTTGTTAATGTCAACTTTTATAGGACTTCCAAAGATAGCTATTTAAGACCTATTTTCGTGTTTTTAAAACGTAGCTAATGTAGCTAAAATTAAGGCACTAAATACTAATATAATCATAACCATAACTTTAAGGTATACTCTTTTCTTTTGCTGCAAACTATAATCAAACGTATGAATTACACTAAAAGTCAATTTTTGAGTAAACAAATTGAAAGTGGATAAATAAAAGTAATTAAAACTCTATATATATATATATATATATATATATTTAGATTCCAATAACTTATTAGAAAAGGTTTGAAAGAGATTGTTCAAAAATGGTCTAACATACTTAGACCCCATGTTCTGATTTCTGTTAAATAATTTTATGTGAAAAAGGGGCGGCTTTCGAGCTTGCCAAAAATGGCTTAAACTCAATTTTGAAAAAAATTTACTTAAGCACTTATATTGAAAATCCACAAATTTAAACTTCAATATCCAGAATGCGTTTTATTAAAAGAATATTAATATGTATTATAAACACATTATTTTACGTTAAAAATCGAATTTATCGTGTAAAATATTTATATTCATAGTCTTCGCCAACTGAACAATTTCCTGACTGTTGCATACTTTTTGAATATTTTAAAGATAAAGAAGAAAAAGATAATTGATAAAAATATTTGTTATATAGGTCAACAATAATTTATTGTCATACGGCACTTCAATAACACCGTTCAGTAAACATATCAATTTAACCTGAAGTAACTCATAATCCCAATTTTTAGTATTCTTATAAATATATGGCAATCATAATATCTGCTCAGCTCAGTTGAAATGGAATTGCCTAGATATATAAATCTGTAAGGGTATAAATATATGAACTATAGTTACTTTAATATGAATATTAAATATGAAATTATATAATATTAATTGGCTTGTATAACAATTTATTATCGATAATCTCAAGAAGAATTCTATATATTTATAGCTAAAATAAAAAGCATTACAAAATATAAGTTTCAAATAATATATAAAAGTATGAAGAAACAATAGTGGAAATTTGTAATTCAATTGCAAATAATTCAAGTTGCCTCTTATTACTATTAAAAATACTTGATGAATATCAATGTATAAGTATTGTTATTACAACTTTCATTAAAACTTGAGTATATAAAAAAACGATACTATCCTTTTATTCGGAATGAAAAGCACTCTGGCAAATAGTCGATATACAAATTGGACGATTCTATTCTGGTTAGGGTATAGCCATTGCGGCACGTTTCGCTCTTCTTCAAATGAATGTTCATAAAGACATTAGTATTGAGAGTTCCACAATTTTGAGCACTCGATATAACAGACTAACACGGATAATCCTATTTTCGCATGTCAAAGCCAGCGAAGAATTTGCTCTAATAGGGTCAATGCTTATTTTTATAGCCTGGAAGCCTAAAAATACCTCGATCGCCGATGTTGACATACAAGTAAATCGTCACGATAATTTCGTATCCATCGAGGTGAACATAATAGCAAACAGAGTAATATAGATTATTATTGTAATAAGTTATTACGTAATTAAAACGTTTAGAAAGTTTTACGAATATTTGTCAGTAGCATGAAAACAAAAAAAAAACAAAAAAACAACAAATTAATTGAATATATAAAGTAAATCTTTAATATCTGCAATGAAAGATGAAAATTTATTCCGAGTCCTATTCATTGCTTTACATATTAAATTTTTCTTACGACCCATAAGTTGAACGCATCACTCGCAGAGCCTTGCACCGTAGACTTTTGCGGCTATACTAATAGTCATAATCAAGTTGTTCAAGTAGCAAGCGAAAGAGACAGCGACAATATAGCATCTCTTAAGTTTCTCAATATCGAAAGCCATTCAAACAACTCTCTTCCTTAATCATCAAACCCTCCCATTTCCCAATCTTTCCCAACCTCCCCCACAAGCCTCCCAACGATACCTCCAGCAATCCAAAAAATCCCCGAGAAAAAAGGCCGAGCCACATCGAATGCAGGCCGCGGAAAAAACGAGAGCACGGCCGGGTCTATACCTCGCGCACGCACACAGACACACACTTACAGCCAGCCACCAACGCTAAAGAAAAAGGTGGACAAAGCAAAGAAAGTCTCTCCTCGGCCTCTCCATATATATATATATACTTATACATCAGAGAGAAAAGAGTAGTAGTAGAGACGTACGTGCGGCGCGCGCTCGCTCGCTAAGAGAGATCAATAACCCGGCGGCACTATTTAACTCTCTTTCTCTCTCTCTCTCTCTCTCTCTCCCCGTCAAAATGAATGTCGTCGCGTTTCCGCGCTGCCTCTCCCCTTAACGCGCCGCTTGTTTTCCCTATGCCGATGACGCATCGACGAGACAGCCCTTGGAGACTGTCCTAGATATCCGCTTCCGGGGGGTCTGTTGGATGTAATCGGCGCTGTTTACGCGCTTTTCGTTTGGGGGTCGATGGGGATTTTGTAAGGGCTCGCGTGGATGTGGGCTTTGCTTTTTTTTTGAGATTTGAGTTTTCATGAGTTTGGAGTTGCGTAGTTGCTTATACGGTGAGAGTAATGTAGGTGGGTATGCTAGCTGTATGAGTTTCTATGGAGTAGCAGAGCGCGTGTTCGAGTTTTCGTGTGATGCATATATTATACAGAGGCGGGAGCTGGTGGGTATGGTAAGATCGATACTAGCTTCCTTTTTGGGGGCAGAACTTCGGATTTCCAGAGCCGCGCGCTTTAAGGGTTTAACCTACTATCGCGCTGAGAAGAGGAGGGGAATGATTTTTGAGCAGCTGTGTACTGCCGGTTGATGGAAGTTCAACGGTTATTGTTAAACTTTGCTGGCTACGCGTCGATGTGAGTTCGAGAATGAATATTTTTAGCTCTACTTGTATACAGAGGAGAATGAGGTTGTCGGGAGGGAATGGAGCAAGTGACGTAGTTTTGTGGATACGTCCGAATAAGTACCTGCTTTTCGAAAATAAATCTGTTTTGTGAAATGCCAAGTGGAACACTGCGATAGGATATGCACTGGAGACTTTATGGATTTGAAAATGTAAAAGAGCTTGATATCAAACAAATAGAAAAAAAAATATTGTAATTTCTATACTATTCATAAATAATTTTTCAAGTTTTTAAAATATTGCTAGCTAAGTTTTACTTTATTTCTTCAGAAAATGAAAGGATGTTTAATTTGTTTCGCTTGTAAATTACACTTTAAAAAGCCTCACAGTTCTTTGAAAATATTGAAAATTTAAAACCAGCTCGTATTTTAACAAGCATTGCTATTGTCAAGTATATAATTGCTACATATTAAACAACAGTAATAAGTTAATAAAAGCGTACAAGTACTTGAGCTTATGGCACAATAGTAATAAGTTAACGTGCGAACCACAAATAAAAAGGATCAATAAAGTCTAACTGATCTTTCTGCATGGGTAGTGTTGATTGTACGCGATTGCTATAAGGAAGTGCTTCACACGTAACAGATTATAAGTAATGATCGATCAGAAAAGAGAATAATATAATACTAACTTTATGAAAATTTGAAAATTACATACTTTTTCAATAAATAGGTTTACAAATAATATTATCATCCTTAATTTACTTGAAAATAATCAATTCCATAAAAGAGCGAAAAAAATATTTCCAAACATCGTTTACAATCATATCCCCTAACCATTGCATGAAAAACTACCTCCCACCACATCTGCCCAACACCCACCCCCTCACCATATCAATCCACAAGCCAAGCACCACTTCCCACAACCCATCTCAACAAGCTCAATCCCAGCCACTCCACAACCTTAAAAAAAAAAAGAAATCCCGCAAATTCCTTTTCAATAAACATCGAGCTTTTACGTGCCGAACTCGCCGCGCAGGCAATTGGCCTTTATTGACGGGCGCGCGCGGAAAATCAAGTAGTGGCGCACGCGCTTTCCGCGCGCTGCATCTCGGCTGCTGCAGCGGCGAAGGTCGCTCTCTCTCTCTCTCTTGCTCGTTCGAGATATATACACGGATTGCCGCGGTGTCTGTGTATGTGTGTGTGTGTGTGCTGCAGAACCGCGTTTTTTATTCGATCAAAGCACGCGCAGAGTCAAGGCTCGATCCTTCTGTCGTGCGGCGCAAATTACTTGGTGTATATGGTGTGGAAAGCGGAGAGCTTGCGGAGCTTACGATTTACGAGCGCTGAGGTTTAGGCGAGGTTGTGGATTTGAGTTGAGGCGGATGGTAAATTGAAGGGCGGAAGGAGGTAGGGAGGAAATATGGGTTAATTCGGAAGGGTGGATTAAGGGTGATTCTGAAAACGTTCTGTTACGAAGAATATTTCGTGGAGCGATTACTAAGCTATGTACATTTTTTTAACGAATAAATTAATATCTAAAACCTATCTTATTCCATGGCTGACGCGTGATGTTTACGTATAATTTGTTCAAAATACAAGATAGCTCATCATCAAAAGCATATTCCATAATCTAATACGAAGCTTTTACAAAGCAAGCGAGCGCACCGTAGACTGGATATCCTGCTAATTTCTTATATCTGACTCAGCGAAATCATCGGGGCCCTCCCGCAGCCAAATACATTTCGCTGGGGCGGCCATTCTGCGGCCAATCAGCCCTGAGGTTCGAAAAGTACATGCCACGGAAATTCGCTGATTCAGCTGAATTTTTTCGCCGACTCAGTTTGCTGTACTTTTCTGAGCGTAATGACTCGGAGATGAATAATATGAGCTTAGGCTCGTCTGTTTTTGCTGGAGAGCTCTCGGTAATGGGATTTGCAGGAAAAGGAGCTTTATGAAAATTCAGGAATTTTTTTATTTACATTGCGCTTTGCCGCAATAACGCACTTATTGTCTTGGCTTATTTTTAGACGTGATCGCACGTCCGTGATAGAAGCCTCGTTTAATATAGACCGCCCAAAATAAAATCTTGAATACTTAATGAGCCAGACACCGATACAGCTCCATACATAAATTCACCTTCAATGCCGACATTAATATTCAAACTCAATACATTCCAGAATAAAATCAGTCTCCCTTAAAATCCCACATACAATAACAAACCCGAAACAGCTTAAAGTTCGTCCGCACTCTGGAACACTTTAATCCATCTCAGCCTAAGCTATCACATACACGAAGTACATGAATCCTCGATCGTGACGCGCGCACACGTGCAACGTCTTGGCTTTGCAACGAGATCGCGCGCCGGCGCGCTAGGTACCAATTCAGGCCAATTAGACGGCGCATCGTAATTGTCCCGCGGCCTGCTAGAGCGAGCGCTTCTATTTTCAAGCCGAGAAGTCTATACCCAAGATCATCGGCGGCCGATGAATAGCGATTGATCGGCTTTATATATGAAAGCCCGGGGCACGCGAACCCTTGGCACTTTTTGAGATTCGGCGAGTGCTGGCTTGGGTTGCGCAGCTGTTTGGGCTTTTGATCGATTGATGTGGATGGTACATTTGTGGATTCTAGTCGGTTGATGCTTTGAGAGTTGGGGGGCTTTTTAATGGATATTTGATTATGGGAAAATGCCTCGGTGTACAGATAGATTTGAGCTTTTTACTCGAGCAAGTTGTTGCTTTTAGTTTTCGGATTGTTTTCTACTGAGATCATGAAGAGAACGTCAATTTATAAATTGCTATTAAATTCTTGCTATATACTTGATGATGTTTGCAGTCGGGAACTGTTAAGGCTCTAATTGCAGTCGTTGAATTTATCGCTATGTTTCTATGCGGCAGATGTCAATTTGCAATCTGTACTTCTTGGAGCTACAATGTCTATTTCCGTGTGCTACAGTTTTCGTGATTGCTTATATATTGATATGACACGAACCTTTGGCTGTAACTATACGTAGAAATTTCTTATTTATCGATTAAATTTTAGATAGGCTCCATTACGTAATTACACACTAGCCTAATTTGTTAAGGGTATTAAATTATTTTGACTTTGTTAATAACTTATTTGGATCCCTTTTAGAAATTAATTTCGAGCTTATTTACTTCAATGAAATATATTTTTAATTACAACGTATATATATATATATATATATATATATATATATATATATATGTATATTTTAAAAAATTATTGAAAATATTAAAAACTCATTTGAGACACAATAATAGATTTTATTTTTGGTAAAATAATTTGAGACTAATTTTCCCTCGTTACTTTCCTACTTTTATTCTTAATTTTAAAATAACTTTGTGTCTGTTACGTTAGACAAAACAATAAATTTAAAATTAAAAAAGATTTTGAATTTTATGCATTTTTGCAATTTATGGCGTGCAAGTACCATAGGAAAACCGTTGGGCTTCCCAAAAGAATTGAGCAACCCGTGATAATTAAACTAAAAGCTAGACTGAAAGTTAAGCTTGTATAATACTAACGCTACATACTAAAAATCATTCTCAAAATTAGAGTGTTATATAAATAGTAATCATATATTGATTTTTTTAAAACAAATTATTTTTGGTTGATAGAAAATAGAAAAACTTAATCAAATTTTAAAGTTGCAAAAACCGCATTCGATCATACAAGCTACTTTTGATCATTTAAGGAATATAATTGCGCGCGTATCTATACTAGAAGGATTTTACGTTTTATTTTAGTAGAGTAGTAAAAAATAATCTAGATTTATTAAGAAACTTTGAAAAGTCTCATTTAGAGTACGCTCGTTAATCCTGGTAACCTGATAATTTCGGTAATCACGTTTTTACGCTCGGTAATTTCGGGTTACTCGGCCCAACCCGGTGTTCGATGTTTTACTATTGGTAGTCCGAATTTTCGAGTAACTATTTGAACACCTCTAAAAATAGAAAATCGGTAAGATAAAACCGTATTAGACATACTGAATTTTTAAATGAATATTTAAAATTAGTAGTAAATTAAACGATTTCAAACGTTTTGATTTTTTACGTATACCTAGTTAGCAAATTTTCGAAAAAAATATTAAACTTTTTTAATACTTAACGAATATAAATAATTGCCTCCATAATAGAGTTATGCCTGCGTTCGAAAAATCGTTAAGCTTACCCCTAGCGTACCCTAAGCATCCCAACTCAAAGCAATACTCAATCAGCTGAAAAGCAGCCTCAGCAAACTAACTCGATTTCTAACTTCTAATCTACAGCCAAAATCCTGCTGTTTTACGTGATTTTCTACATCGTCCTGGCCGCGTTCTTCGGCGGCATGCTCGCCGTGTTCTACCAGACGCTGGACAACCAGTCGCCTAAGTGGAAGCTGGACCGCTCGCTGATCGGCAGCAATCCGGGCCTGGGCTTCCGGCCGATGCCACCAGAGAGCAACGTCGAGAGCACCCTCATCTGGTACAAGGCCAGCGACGAGGGCAACTTCCGCCACTGGGCTAAGGCGCTCGACAAGTTCCTGCAAGGTACGTATTTTCATTTTCAACTCTTGTCCAGCCAATCTCTGCAAGCTAATTGGCTTGCTCGCCAGCTGACTGGCAACAGGCTGTCTTCAAGAATCAGGCCTTTTGGCTTTAATTATTCTGGGTTCAGATAAAAGGGTACATTTATGTAACTGGCTAGCTTTATCTATTGGCTTATAATTCAAATATTTGAAAATTTTCTAGAGCTTGGTTTTAGTTTGCTAGATAACAAAACATATAAATAAAAAATGAAAGATATTTTTAGGCACTTTTGTTGATTGCTGGTAAATCTTATTCTATAATCTAAATTCTATATCTAAATTTTTGATTTTTCAGTTTCTATTTACAAGTCTTAATTTTTCTCAAATAATTAGTATATTGAGACTTATAAGTAATTTAAGTCATTACTTAAGAAAGTTAGAATATTAGTTATAATTTTGTTTTCAAATCAAAAACTTTAAATTAGATATTATACTTCTTAATACTTTTTATCTTCGTTTCTCTTTACATAATATTCTTATTCGTAAAAATTCGTAAAATTATCAATATTTGTAATACAAGCACAAAGAATAATATCTTAAATTTCAAGTCACGTTTAATTTTAATTGAATTTGTAAGATAATTGTAAATTATTTATTTATGTGTTTAGTTTTAGAATAGCGTATGAACGATGAATTTATTAATAATTTTATTAGACATAGTATATTCTTAGCGACATGCGTATAGTTTTAATAAATAATCAAAATTATTTTAGAAATATGTGTATCAATTTCTTAGCCAGGCCATTTGAACCGCTGAATTAAAACAATTTAATTGACAATACCATAAAATTCAAAATATAGCAATGTCTTATTATTTATGCAGGACGTAAGTACAAGAAGCCAGTACCTCAAAAGGTGTGATTTCTTGTATAAAAATTCGAAAATAAGTTTGTCTTTATAATTCTATCAACGAATATTTGTAGAGCCAAATTTAAACTAATAAATGACCATGTTAATGAAATTTAATGAATTTAAGAGCTCGTGTCCAGTAAATCCTGTTAAATTATATTTAGAGCTAATAAATAAAAAGATAAAATTCTCTAAATAGAGCTATAAATTAAAAAAAAAACTTTTCTATTTTATTCAACAACTTATTATTATTAGCAAAATGAACTACAATGCAGAAGTCTATTTTTGATGTACTGATCTAAGCTTTATAAATATAATAAAAGGGTTTATAAGATATACAATTCATATGATATTCTTATCTTCTCTTTATTATATAATCCTTTGATATATAATAAAGAGAAGTAAGGTATAGTTAACCATTATATTAAAGTAACAATACAGCTTTCGTAATAATCATAATTAACGATCTTAACAGCTTACAACAAGACGGGAAAAGGAGCACTGAACCAGGATAACCGAATGCCCTGCGATTACGGCTCGCCAGCAACTCACGGAAAAGTCTGCGACGTCGATATATCGCAGTGGCATCCTTGCGTCCAATCTAATTTCTACAACTACAAGAATTCAGCTCCTTGTATTTTCCTCAAGCTGAACAAGGTAAGCTCACTCTGTCATCAGATAAAAAATGTCATTTGGCACCAAACACGGAAATTTTATCAAAAGATAATAACTAAACGATCGACTACAGGACTTAACTTTACAATGCTATTAATCAATGATTGTTTTCCCAAGATCTTCGACTGGCTGCCAGCGTACTACAACGACACCTCGACCCTGCCGACGGGTATGCCAGCCGATTTGAAGAACCACATCGCCAGCCAGAAGCCATCGCACCGTGACACCGTCTGGGTGTCCTGCGAGGGTGAAAATCCAGCCGACGTTGAGAACATTGGGCCCATTCAGTACATTCCGCGTCGCGGTTTTCCTGGCTTCTACTTCCCCTTCCAGAACAATCCTGGCTACCTGAGCCCCCTCGTCGCTGTGTTCTTTGAGAGACCGACATGTAAGTGATCATTTGCAAAATGCTTGTAATAGATGGTATAAGAATTCACAAATGGACATGTAAGTCGATAAAAATTGAGAAAATAAAGTGGGAATTTATTAGCTTTTAAGATTAACTTTTTCTTCAAATACATTTGCAAAACTAAATTTAAATTTTAACGTTCTATATGCAGCTTGTTGGATGAAGGCCATTGAAAGGCCTCTTACTCAGCAATAGCAAAATAACAAAAATCAGCTATTCCGACAATATTCGACTGCAATAATAATTCTCTTTCAACAGACGGCGTGCTGATCAACATCGAGTGCAAAGCCTGGGCGCGCAACATTTTCCACGACCGATTCGAGAGGCGCGGCTCTGTCCACTTCGAGCTGATGATCGACTAAGCCGCCTCCCTACGTCGCTACGCACATCGTTAGCAGCACCAGCCAGCAGCGGAGCGTTTTTCTCAAAAACCAAAACAAACAAAACTAACAAAAAAAAATAACAAAAATTAAAAAAAAATAATAATAATAATAAACTAAAATCAATCAACAATAATACAACAACATCAACCAAACAGTAGCAAACAACAGCAACAACCCGCAGTTAAACAACAGAGCGTTAATTAACGAAAGCGACGAGACCGCCCTCCCCCCTCCCCTCCCCCCCTTAACTAATATCCGCGAACGCGTAAACGCGCACTATCTCAAACGCGTTCCGATTCACATAGACGACGACAGTTCACCCTCCCAACCCCCACCGCCTGCCGAAAAACAAAAAAACCAGACCTTAGTGACGGACGAAGCCCGTTTTTCTCGCCTTCGCCCAACCGCGCCGTCGA
>JAPYZA010012721.1:0-13548 GCA_030522685.1 Eupelmus azureus | reverse complement strand
AACACTGTTAGTTTGTGAGGATAGATATACTGAAGATCTCTGCAAATTTTCAAGGTGATTGGTTGAAAATTGGCAAAGTAATCCTGCGGTAACCACCAACATCCATTAAAACAGCAGTTCAGCTCACGAAGAGGATTTCCAGCATCGAACCAGAATTTTTGAGGTTTTGAGTAGGCCAAATTGTAAAATTTAGTGCATATTTATATGGTAGGTAAAGTTTCTTTAATTAAGATTATAGAAAAAAAAATTTATGTCTATAATTAAATTTGATTTTTTTCCAGGTTTTAACTCAGTCCTTAGCCCTTAAATCATATATTATCTTTTGAACTAAAGAATCCTTACTTTACAATGATCAAGTCACCAACTCATTTTCATTTTATGCGTAATTCTTTGTACACCTTTCTAAACATTTCTGGGTACGGAACCTTACATTTCATCAACTTAAGATATTGAACTGAAATTTTCTTAAATAACTTTAAAATGTGTAATACTAGATAACATAGGTATTGATTAACAGTTTAGATGAATTATATGAATATTTTTAAAGTTAAAATTTTCAATACTTATACAAAATTTTTTAAAAAGTAAAAGCTCATATAACAATACTTTTATTAAATTTGCATTCACTAATCTCCAAAACTCTTTCTAAATCGTTTTATTTGTTTTTCATTTTCTTCTGCTCCAAACCCTCAATTTTACCCTTTGAATAAGAAATGATAAATTGGTGTTTCAATTCGTATTAAATTATACCAGAAAACCTGGTGGGTGGTGAAGGTGTGAGCGGATGAAAGGGGATGAAGGAATTAAAATTTTGAAAAACGACGTGTTAAAAATATGAAGTAAACGTTACTTTGTGGAGGGGAAGGTGAAGGAGAAGGTGGAGGGGAGCAACGGGGCCAAAGGGAGGTGGAGAGTAATGCGACCGAATAGCACTCTAAGTAATTATATATATATATATATATATATATATATATATATATATTTACTAGTGGGGCTCCGCCGCTGTACTCGCTTCGCTCGTCAACCCCCCATCATACCGTAATTAATCTAAATTTGACATAATTATTTTTTATATATTAAGTTTGTACATTAAACTTATTCTTATTGATCTAAAACTTTTAAAAATAATTGAAATCTTTTAAGTAAATAAAATTCAATTTTCAATTGATTAATATTTACAGTTTTCTACATCACCTAACATTAAAAACCTGTTTCATTAGTTTTTAACGCAAGAATTTCAAGTCACAATAATAGAAAGTAAATGTTTACTAATATAAAAGTATAAAGATCATACAAATTTCTTGCTTCCTTTGTGAGATTTTCAAACAATAATGTTCATAATCAAATAACATAAAACCATTTCGTATAATTATATTTATTTATATAAAGGTTAATAATGTGAAGATACTATTACAGGTGCGTTAGGATTTTTTAATTAAAAAGTCCTTTCTCCAGTACCATCATAAATTACTTTACACACGTATGAAAAATTTTATTTACATAAAATATTTTTTAAGTTCTTGTTTTATTATTGTAATAATACTCAGATACTGTATGTTGTAATTATCAAATATTTTAAGTTAGAAATTAAAACTTCTCTGTTAATAATTAAAATTCAATTGTAATTCATATTTCAATTGTTTAACTTTTTGATTGATTTTTATAAAATTGTAATAAGAAATTTTATTTTTATTTAAAGAAAACATCTTTAACCTTTAGTGTACCGGAAAGCCAATATATTGGCGCACCACACCACCGACACTTTGCCTATGATTAATCAATGATATAAAATATCTTTTATACCAGTTTTTTAAATGCGATATGTTCCTTAAGATCCCAGTCCTCTAAAGGTTAAAAATATTTTTAATTTGTATTTCTTTCATAACTTGAATATACATAAATATTTTTTAAATTTGAATGAATTAAGTGATCATTTTTACAAAAAAAAAGAAAAAATTTTCAGATAAAATTCTAATAAAAGTAAATAACTGTTAATAACTGAGCCTTCTGTCTCAAACGAACCATCAACAGTTATTCATAATTGTTTACCGTTATAACAGTTATTCGTATTTTCTCATATTTTTGTTTTCCACTAGGGATGAATTAAATTATGTTAATCTTGCAATTTGTGGCCTTTGCCTATTAGTTGTTATTACTCATACCGTATATCAAAATTTTGTTATATGGAATCTACTGCAAGTATGATCTGTGGTAGAAAATGCTTCTGCCGAACTTATTCCGAAACTCAATTCAGAACAAGTTAATTAGGTGTTAGAACTTAGTGCTGAAAACGTCTTTTTTATAACTTTTTGTTCGTCTATTTAAGGTCGATTTCATAAATCTTCTACATTTCAAACTTAATATAAAGCTGTTGAAAACTAATTTGTGATTTTGTTTCTTTTTCTTTCCCGAATAAATTTTACAAAATTTCAATTTTAATTTTATTTTTATTCATACTTTTTGTTTTAAATTTACTAAATAATTTTTTAAAGCATGTTATCTGGTTATATTTTATATGTATTACAGAATGCTGTAAATACAATTAAAATTTTTTTCCAATAAATACATAATAATAAAGTTGTTATAACATCCACATCCGAAATTTTCATGTTACCCATGTGTTGCAGTGGGAATCAAGGGGTTAATAGTTTAATAATCTCTAGATTATATTTAAAATAAAGATGCATTAAAAAATATATTTTTTTATTAAATTATCTCCAAAAATACAGGGTAGAGGGGGCTTTGGGGGAAGAGGGGGAGTGGGAGTGTGGTGGGAGTGAAGAAGAGTAGAATCGGAATCGTAAAAACGTTGAAATAACTATATAATATAGGGAGATATATATTTATATGGGCCGTTCTATATGAAATTAAAGATCAAAAATATTTTTTTATCTAAAACTTTGCATATACATTTCACTCGCGCCCACGAATCTAGCGACATTAATATTTTCTTTTAAACAATAAAAACTTTTTGAGATATCAATAGTCAATGTTGGGCTGTGAAGCAATTTTCTCATTTTTTGACAAACTTTAACATCAATTTTCTCTATCAAAGAATGCTTAATAAGAAAAATTGCATAAAAGCACTTGAATTGAATATTTCATGAACATTTTAAAAATTTGATTCAAAAATTTAAAATTATTATTTTAGTGAAAGTTGGTTCTATCCATAACCTTAAAATCCTAATCTAGTTGTGATCGATCAATCCAATTATGACTCTAATAAATCTTGAAGGTAGCTTATTGTATACACAAATAGAAAATCTTGTGCTGAAAAAAATTAGTTATGTTTACATACATGCTCAGGAAATAGCAATAAACACATTCTGGTAAAATACGTAAAATACATTTGCTTTATTCAATTTCTTTTAGCATACTATCATGGACACACATTAATTATATCTGTAAACGATATGAATAGTATATAATTAATAGTAAACCATCAAAATAAATCATCAAAATTAATATTTATTTTTACAATGACTTATAACTTGTTGCCTTGAAATTAATACGTTTAAATTTGTTAAATCCGAACTAGGTTTACTAGTTCGGTTTGTCGTGATTTCTAATCATATTTCTATTTTTATTTAATTTAGAAAACCAATCTTGGTCCCGAGACCTTTATTCGCTCTTACCTTGTATCTTCGTACGTTCTGACTGACGTGTGGCTTATGTATCACGCTGCTATTCTGGAAGTCACGGTCGTACTCTGCATTATCTTATTTATAATATTCTATTTTATATTTATATATTTATACATTTATACTTATATTATTTATTTATTTATATTCATTGTTTAATTTATTTATTTTATTTAATAATACATTTCTATAAAAAGGTTAATGAAAATAAACACTTTGGAATTGTAAGTTTCCTCCTTCTTACGTATAGTAACAAGGCCCTTTTATTAACTTTTTAACAGAGAGACAGAAAACTCGCAGCTACAATATCGCGTTATATTCTTAATAGTCTTTATGTTGGTGTTTGTAATTATGCTTACTTCTACACGGGTATCTTCCGTGACAGTGTTGATTGCTTCTTAGTTGCTTAGTTGATAGTGCCCTTACGAAGTAACATAGGAGTTGGGCGTTCTGTTGTCGCTTTGTCTTCTTGCGGACCGTTGTTCCTGGATTCACATCATACTTGACTCCAGATCGCTTTCTATACGATAGGTACCGACTCTGTTGTTTCGATTCATTTAATTATCTTCTTATTAGCTAAATATTAGAGGGGGCATGCTGACTTGCAATTTTAACGAAAATATATCGGACGGGTTACCGATGATTTTCGTAACCGTCGAAAATGTAACGCATACGAAATTATGAGATGTTGGGACATCACCCCCCCCCCTCCCTTAGGACGATTGTCGCCCCGACAATCAAGTTGGTGTACGGCAAAGGAAGACAGCCTGGGTACGACGTGCAGAAAATATGCATAGAAATCCTATTCATCTTTATTCAAAGTGGCTAATGATGACAATTTAGAAGCCCTTACGCAAACTTTACATACAAAATGTGCTCTTTCATAACACTGTGAACTGCACCAATGTTGCTTACAGCCAGTACAGAGTGCCCATGATAGTAATTCATTTGGATATTTACCGCACAAACAATCTGTTTTTGTGATGAGATTAATTATTTTATCTATTTTAAATTTGCGCGCTTGTCCGCCATCTTGATATGCGATATCTTACCTTTAAACTCTAGATTATTAACGTATGCTAAGTTTTCTGAACTATATAGAAAAACGAATGTAACTTCCGTGCACATGGCAAAGTAAATTCAAGGTGTAATTAATTAGTTTAATTAATTAGACTGTTAGTTATAGTTGTTTAAAGAATAGTAAAATTAAATTAAAAGCCATGATAAGTTGTAAGAGTCTAAAAAGTAAATTTATTCACGATGTATATTTCTCTATAGTGTTAAACTAGTGTGATTTATATGAGTCATGCCTGCTGACTATTATAAAAACAAACTTTTTATTTTTATGTTGCAGGCGCCTTTTGAAATTATTATTTATACTGTATTATGATTGTAAGATCCACATGTGATCAGATTTATATGAATAAATCAATTATCATAGAATGAAGATAGTATATAATCATTACATAAATTGATCTATTATTGTAGATAAATGCCTGATTATTTAGTAATTCATTAGGTTATGGGGGCCCAGGCATAAAAGAAATTTGCTAATATGTCAGATATATACTAAAACTAAGAAAAAAAGTCTGAAAATCCAGTGTACGTACATAGTCATATGCATCGACCACGTGGCAAGCAAAAGTAAGATTAACTTCAGTCAGTTATATCTATAGTCAGTAGTCTGTTTACACACTAGTCATGGATACTGTAAGATCTCAGCTTGAAACTTTGTCAGTAGATGCATAGGGAAATGTTAATTATATCTCTTGGAAGTTTAAATTGAACTTAACTTTGAAATCAAAAGGATTATATTTAGTATCAAATAAAATTGAGTTAAGACCTCATGGTGATGAAAATAATGCTCAAGTTAAAAACTGGATTAAGCTAGAAGCTCAAGCGTTAATAGGATTGAATGTAAGTAGTCAGACAGCACAGAAGATTAGTAACTGCACATCCGCTGCTCAAATGTTGGAAAAATTAGAAACTTTGTATGATAAGAAATCAGCTGTAACTGTTGAAGGATTGCAGAGAATGTTTTTTAATTATAAATATGATGTAAATGAAACAATTGTTGAAAACTGCATTCAAATTCAACAGTATGATGATGATCTAAGGGCAGCCGATGAACAAATTAAAGACAGTTGGATTATAACTAGAATTATAAGTATGTTACCACCAAAGCTTCATCACTTTCGTTCAGAATGGGATAACGTTACAGCTACTGAAAAAACAATAAGTAATTTGCTTGATCGTCTACAGCTCGAAGAAGACAGGTTAAATGATGACTCAGTTACAGAAACCTCACAAAATGCCTTGATTTCTAAACAAAATAAATCTGCAAAGTCAAGTTTTAATAATAATAAAGTAAAGTGCTTTAAGTGTGGACAAAGTGGTCATATAAAAAAATATTGCAAAAATAAACCATGTGCTCAATATATAGCATGTTGTAAGGAAAATTATGCCTTCAAAATTTGTAACCAGGAAGGTCACTTTGCCAAGGAATGTACTCAAGATAAGACATCTACATCCGGTGAATCTAAGCCTAAAGAACCAACATCTAAAGAAACACGTGCTTTTATTTCAGTAAATTTGTCAGCCACAGACTTAAAACAAATAAGTTCAGATCTAAACACATATAATCTATGGTAACAAGATTGTGGAGCAACGCAACATATGACATCACATAAAAACTGGATATCTAATTATACTAAACGAGATGAACCTGTTTCCATATTAATTGGTGATGCAACAGAAATAAAAGGCATTGCTACTGGTGATGTATATTTGCAAGCTTATAATGGTGTTACGTGGTACGAAATTTGTCTGAAAAATGTACTACATGTGTCTAGGATGCCTTTCAACTTATTTTCAGTGACAAAAATGTTGAATAAAGGTTATTTACAATTCGCTGAATATGTTCAAAATGCTATTTAGAAGAGAGAATAGAGAAAATTGTCTTGCAGCTGTCTCTATAAAGATTTGGCATGAGAGACTTGCACACCAGAATATCAAGTACGTAAGAGACATTTTAAATAAAAATAAAATTAATTATCTAGATGCCTGGGACAATTATGTATGTGAAGGCTGCATATATGGTAAGCAACACCGAATTTCACACCCGTTAAATCCTAAAGTAGAAAAAAATATCTTGGACATCGTACATGTAGATCTCTGTGAAATGAATATCAAGTCTCTAGGAGGAGCCAAGTATTTTCTCTTATTTAAGGACGGCTTCTCTCATTTTAGGTCTGTTTATTTCCTAAAAGCTAAGGATGAAGCTGTAATTGCATTACAAAAATGTATTGAAATGGTAGAAAATCAATTCGATAGAAGCATAAAAGGTCTCAAGTCTGACAATGGATTAGAAATAAAAAACTCTACGTCTAAAGAGACACTTGATAATATAGGTATCTTTCACAGCAAGTCGAGTGCCTATACTCCCCAGCGAAACGGTCACATAGAGAGAGAGAGAGAGAGAGAGAGAGAGAGAGAGAGAGAGAGAGAGAGGGAGAGAGAGAGAGAGAGAGAGAGAGATGCGTACCATAGTCGAGGCAGCAAAAACTGCTATTCATGCTAAAGGTTTGAATGAGAATCTATGGGCTGAGGCAGTAAATTATGCTGTGTTTACCATAAATCAAACAGGCACCAGCTCAGTATCTGATAAGAATCCGTCTGAACTTTGGTTTGGACGAAGTTTGGACATAAGCAAATTAAAACCCCTTGGGTGTACAAGTTACGTTCTTATTCAGGACCATAAAAGAGTCAAGTCTGACAAAAAGTCAAAAAAGGGTATATTCGTAGGATATGGTTTAGATTCTCCGACCTACAGAATTTATTTTCCAGAAGAAAGAAAAATCGAAAGCTCTTGTGACGTAATCTTTGACGAGAGTTTAGACTTCGAAAGGAAAGCTACAGATATCACAACAAGCTTGTATGAAAACTTTAAAGATGCTCAAGAGAAAGAAAATAACTCAGATTATGAAGACGACTCTGAATACGAAAGTATAAAATCAAATTCATCTACGGATGAAGTATTCATCGAAAAACAAAATGAAAATGAAAATATTAATAAAACTGAAGAGTTAATTGTCAGAACTCTACGCAATCGCGAAAATTGAAAAGACCAGACAGATTTGGAAATGTCGTAGATTTTTCTAATTCGAGAAAAAGAGAAAATTCTGCCATGGTTGATAAAGTTCAAGGAATTTTTATTACTGAAGTCTTGAAAGATGAGAAATGGAAAAGGCCAATCAATGAAGAATACAAGGCTTTAACTGATATGTCAACATGGATCCTTGTGGAAGCTCCGAAAAGTATAAGACCGTTAACTTGTCGCTGGTTACTTACGATAAAAGGTGATGGGAGATACAAGGCAAGACTAGTGGCCAGAGGATTTGAGCAAGAGAAAGGTATCAATTATGAAGAAATCTTTAGCCCTGTAGTCCATTACGAATCTATTAGACTTATTCTAAGTTTTGCAGCATCTAATAGAATGGCCATAGTTACATTTAATGGCAAGACTGTCTTTCTCAAAAGTAAGTTAAAAGAGGAAATATATATGCAACAGCCAAAAGGTTTTGATGACGGTTCAGGAAGAGTATGCCTATTGAACAATAGTATTTATGGACTTAAACAAGTACCAAGAAATTGGCACGAAAGATTTTCTAAATTCCTCAAGACTTTAGATTTTGACAACACTAATGACGATCCTTGTATATTTTACAATCAAGATAGATGCATTATAATTGTACTCTTTGTGGATGATGGATTAGCCGTTGGAACAGACATGAAAAATTTAATAAACATTCTAGAAAAGCTAGATAAAGAATTTGACATAACTTATAGCACTGATGAGAACAATAAACTTTCATATCTAAGTATGCAAATAACTATAAAGTCAAATGAAATCTTAGTAATTCAGTCAAAATATACTGAAGAAATTTTGGAACGTTTCAAATTTGATATGACTAATCCTGTTCACACTCCAATGGAAAAGGGTATGTTTACAGACAAAGAAAATTTTGTAAATGATAAACCACTGGATCAATCTATAACTTATCGTGAAGCAGTGGGAAGCCAGCTATATCTATCAACGATTTCTCGTCCAGATATCAACTTTGCCGTCAACTATGTCAGTCGATTTACAAATAATCCTATGGTAAGTCATTGGCGTATGGTTAAGCGTATTTTTCAATACTTGAAATGTACAATCAATTATGGATTTTTTTTTAATGGAAATCAACATTTAATTTGCTACTCCGATTCCGACTACGGAGGAGATATGATTGATGGACATTCATCTACTGGTGTTCTAATCATGAGAGGAGGTCCAATTGTCTGGTATACGAAAAAGCAGCGTCTTATCGCAACATCAATCGCTGAGGCCGAGTATCGAGCCGCTGTCTCAACCATAGATGACATTAGTTGGATTCGAGGAGTTGGCTACGAATTGACTTTTATTGATATTGAGAAACCTACCACTCTACTTGTAGATAATCAATCTGCAATATACATGCTCAAAAATGCCTGTGATGGTAAGTTAACAAAAGGAAAAAAAACATATCGAAATACCTAGAAAATTTATCCAACAACATATTGGAGAAACGGTAGACGTTCAATACATCAAGAGTTCTCTTCAACTAGCAGACATACTAACGAAGCCACTTGGAAAAAAACAATTCACTTACCTTAGAGAAAAAATAATTAAGGAGGAGTGATGAGATTAATTATTTTATCTATTTCAAATTTGCGCGCTTGTCCGCCATCTTGATATGCGATATCTTACCTTTAGACTCTAGATTATTAACGTATGCTAAGTTTTCTGAACTATATAGAAAAACTAATGTAACTTCCGTGCACATGGCAAAGTAAATTCAAGGTGTAATTAGACTGTTAGTTATAGTTATTTAAAGAATAGTAAAATGAAATTAAAAGCCATGATAAGTTCTAAGAGTCTATGAGGTAAATTTATTTACAATGTATATTTCTCTATAGTGTTAAACTAGTGTAATTTATATGAGTCATGCCTGCTGACTATTATAAAAACAAACTCTTTATTTTTATGTTGCAGGCGCCTTTTGAAATTATTATTTATACTGTATTATGATTGTATGATCCACATGTGATCAGATTTATATGAATAAATCAATTGTCATAGAATGAAGATAGTATATAATCATTAAATAAATTGATCTATTATTGTAGATAAATTCCTGATTATTTAGTAATTCATTATTTCGGGTAACACTCGAAACAAGGTTCAAATGCTTCTGGTTGAAGAATTAATTAATTGTTCGACAATTTTTCCATATGTTGTCTTTCTCGACTCCTTTGCTTCCTTACTTCATCCTTCTATCTTCGATGTAATATCAAATTGTCAATTTCAAAAAGTTTCCTTTTATTGTTCTTAACTGAGGATCTTTTTAACAACACGCTGCAGTCCTTTGTATTTGGTCATGGTTCAACTTGATTGATTATCTGTGGTGCATTTTCCGGTTTTGGTATGATCAATTTTTCCTTATACTGAAGTTGAGGTTCTAGATAGGATTTTTTTCTAATGTTACCATTTCTTCTACATCTGAAGCTATATCTATTGTATGCGTAAACAAAGGAGTAGATAAAGTATTGGTATTAGTGGTGTCTTTGATTATGTTTTTAGTCGGTTTGAGATTGGAAGAAACGGACACATGCGTGGACTCTAACGTCACGATTTCGTCCGCTCTAGTAGTATCTCTTAACTGTGTCATGAGAGTGGACATATGCGCGGACTTGTTTGTCACAATCTCATTCGCGCGTGTCACGTCCTCAAGAGTTCCAATTTTACCTGTACGCTCGGTGGAGGTGAATGTACGTGACACAGGTTCCTTCACACTGTCGGTAAATGATCTTGAAGTGGATACGCTCGCAGACTCGCAAGTCACAATTTTGTCCGAGCTGTGGATAATGTTCTGTAGTGAGAGTATAGTATGCTACTGGTACGTAGGCTTATCAGTCACAACAGCACTCGTGCGTTTAGTAGAGATTGGTGCACACGCCGACACACCTGTCACATTCTCACGCGTTGTAGTTTCGCCCGCGGGCCTGGTGATGGTAGGCGCGGACGCAGACACTTACGTCGCGGCCTCACTCGCTGTAGTTTCGCCCGCGCACCTGGTGGTGGTAGGCGCGGACGCGGACGTGTACGTCATGGCCTCATCAAAGCTATTCATTATTTGGGGGGCTGCAGACGCGGGGGCAGGCGTGACCATTACATTCACTATCTCTCTGTCACGTAGGTATGACAGTGGAGGGGCAAGAGCACAATAAGTTTCCAATGCACTTACACTCTCACTAATATTATCTTGATACGAGTTTATCTTTTGTACTTAAACGTGATTTCAAAATTCTATCCCACTATCACTGTTTTGATGAATGACAAATTTATTTATCAAAGAATTCAGTAAGAGTTCTTTTGTCCGTTGGTATCCATTTCGGCTCTTCGTCCGTCTTTTGTTGCTTTATCTATCTGGTCTAATATTTTAAATACGCACTCTGCTAACTTACGTTTTCTATTAGTAACTTCATTTAAAACCGACCTTGCGATTTCAAGCTGAATGACGGGTGAATGCAATTTTTTCGTACATGTGTAATGCTCCAATAATCATTTTATTTATTTTATTTAATATATATTATGTTGATAATGCAGATTTCTAGTTTCTCGATATTGAAATAGTTATTTGTATTTATCTATGTATATATTTGAGGTATGTGTGTGTTATTAGAATGAATTTGATTTGATGAGAGAATGAGAGAGCGGTGTGATTGACCCCTACCCTTTGACTACCTTTCGGCGTCTCGACAGATTTGGGTAGCACTTGCTCGCACTCTTTTCGTCAATGTGAGTCTCTGCTGATCGGTGCAAAGAGTAGAATGTCTTTCGACACAGCTCTGATAAGTTAACATTTCTGGCTATTAGTCAATTGACCAACTTAGACTTATTTTATTAAGTTGGTCAATTGATGAAGTAGTTGAAAATGTTGTTAGGTATTGAGTTGAACAGTTTTTTTCTTTTATTATAATTATTTAAATAAACAAATTAGATGTCAAATATAAATGAAAGAGAATTATCATTTTATTTAACAAACCTACTGCTCTACCCCTGGATCCAGCGACCCGGAATTCAACTTCAGATCGAGAAATTACACATGTTCATTGCAGCTTTTGAACGATAATAAATAGAAATGCAGAGTTTAACGAACGAATCATAGTCTTGATTCTGATGTTGAGTAAATGCTGGATTCTTTACTTTAAACTTGTAAAGGTGCTTACGTTTAAATTCATTTATATTTTCAAATATGCTTTAATCTAAATAATTACAAAAAAAAAAATATTCTAACCATGTTTTAGATTACAATTGATCGTATAAATAAACAATTTATAATTTTATAAATTCCTACAAAATTATTGGGTTTTGAGATCTGAATTTTTCATAAGTACCTTAATTAACATATAAGCAATGCATTTTTAAAAAATGCAACATTATTTTTAATCATTGTTTATTGGAGTTTATAAATTTTAAATTTTCAAAAGAATGTGAACATTCTAATGATGTACAGTTATGCTTTAGTAAATTTGAATTATTTGTATCTTCATGGGTTTTATATAAATTTTTTAGAGTTAATTCTTTAGAACTACAATTTGCACAGTTTTTACCTTGAATAGAAATTTTTGTACGTTGGGAAGCTGGTTGCTTTGATTTTATAAAGAAACAATTTTTTCCATCAAGTGGAGAATAAGAAAAAGATATGCTTACATAATAAAGGCAATAATGATTATAACTGGTACAGTCAGAAAACTCGAAATTTATTGTTAAACAGTAAGCATCGTCTAGGATTTGCGGATTAGATTTACATACGTCTCGATAAACATCATTTCTAGGAAGTTCTGATATAAAAATATCTTTTCTAATAAATTTAATTTTTTTTTGAGAATTGATTCATTAGAAGTATTGTAATTTTTGTAACTGTAATCAGCTGAACGGATTGCATCTTCAAGTTTGCGGAAAAATTCAATAAAATCTTTATCTTTGTCTTTTTTAAGTTTTTCTAAAAGGTAAGAAAAATTACCAAAAATACTAGAATTCACAAAACACTCAATCATATAATCAATTAACTGATTTAATGTGAGTATTTTTAAATCTTTAACTGTAAATTTTGCCTGACCGGCCAAACAATCTAATACTTTTTGTAAAATTTCGGGTTCGAGATGTGGTTGTAGAAAAGCTCTGCTCGATGTAATTCTATTAATAAAATCTTAAACAGGTATGTTTTTACCAACAAACATAACAAGGTAAGAGCATGCTTGTTGAAGAGCTTGATAATCAAAATATGCATTATGAAGAAACATTGTAAAACGAAGTTTAATTTAAAAATAATTTATTTAAAATTTTGAGAATATTTTGTTGATAAAGATCCAAAAAATATATTTGAATACTTTGAGTACATCCTGCTTGAGGTGTTATTCTTTTACTGATATATTGAATATGAATTTGAATAAAAAGCTTTGTTTCACTTATAGGATATGAAAAAAAAATTATTATTAATTAGTATGAATTAAGCGAAAAAATTTTACTTGGTTAATTGGGATAGATTGGAATATGTGAGGAATATGTGTGGAATATCTGAGTCAAAAATTTGTAGCTGTGAAGTAGGGTAATTTTGTCGTAGATAAAAGCAAAAGTATATGTAATAAGGTTGATCGTTCGTAATGTAGTTTTATCCTTGTAAATGATGTTGGAAGGAGATTGATCATCAACGAACTATGGTGGTACTAGATAATTTATTTTATTGTCGACGTTTCGGAGGATTATTCGACCTCCCTTCTCAAGACTAGAACAACAAGTTCAAGAGAATGTTAAAAACAACGT
>JAPYZA010012715.1:0-15447 GCA_030522685.1 Eupelmus azureus | reverse complement strand
CGGCAGCCTTCGGAGCTCGCGAATGGAGAACGTCCGTATTGGCGCGCGAGGAACGCGCGAGTGACTTAGCTTCGCGCCATGAGACGCCGCTGAGTCTCAGTCTGGCTGAGCTCCCTGCCTACGTCACGAGCAGAGCGGGGCCCGTGTGTAGCTATTATGTATAGTAAAAGTCGTGTTTGGCCTCTGGACCCGCGGGCGTCTTCTGAACTTGACTGCTCGCACGTAGAACGCGGAAAAAAAAGGTAAGAAGAAGATCGAGCGCTATTGTGAATGCTTGAACAAAGTCACGGGTGTACATGACAGTGTTATGGTTCTTGTTTTGAGGAGCGTGTGTAGTAATTGTTTTTTTTTATGGGAAGAGACTGGTTGAGGTACTTGGGCGTGTTGGAAATGAGAGGGTTTCTTAAAATAGACGGATTTGACAAGGAGCAAAACAAAATCGTAATTTTAGGTATTATAATGGGGAATTCTGATAATAAGTAGATTGCTTATGGTAATCTCTAAGATTATTTTGTGTTTGTTATTTTTTCTTGGGTGATTAAATTAGTAAATTCGATTTTTTGGTAGCAAACCGATTGCGTACGAGTGTTTGTGGCATTTTTTCGTTTGGATTATTGTCTCTGGTAAGTTCCACGTACAGCGATTTGCGTATCGTCGACGTGATTGTCAAAGAAAACATTTTTTTTACGAGACCGGTAATAATAATTGCATGTGTTTAAATAACAATTTTGATGATTGGATTTTTTTCATATAATATTTGTCTGAAAAATTCGATGAGTAATTGTTTTTTTATAAACATTACAATGCGTCTGTGCGTACGGACAGATTCTCAAAAGAATATTTGCAATTGTTATTGCTGATCTAGAAGATGTATAAGGATGTTTATTTTTTATAATATAAGCATCTATATAACTTAAACTGAAAGCTATTACACTTTACAATCTTTAAAAAAATACGCTATCTTAAAATTATCGTTGTGACAATATAGTATATTTTTATAGATTTTTGTAAGGAACCCACAAAAATTGCAAGATTTTAACTTTAAGTTAGTCTAATTAGAATAGTATTCAATTTTAAATGAATTTACAAAAACTTGAATAAAATTTATTAGTATCCTTCGGTTAGATACACAAGAATAATAAAACTTCAAAACTGGATAGTAAAATCAAAGAAATTTTAAAAATAACAATATCTTCCGAAACATCAAAAGGAAATCAATAAAATCGTCCAAACTTCACCCTCAAAATCGTCAACTCAGCCGATTCATCCCATACCAAAAACAACGTGCATCAACTCCCACGTAAGTGCATAACCGCACGAATTTTCCGGACTCTATCGCGTAATCCAAGGATCCGACTTTCTCAGAATCCATGAGCACTCGCACACTGAACATACAAATTAGCCAGGCGCGAATTCGCTTTTCTGAATTGCGGTGCGCTTTACGTGTGCGCGTGTGTCGCGCGAATCTCGGGCTTGAGGAAACCACTCGCGCAACGGGGAAACCGGTTCTCGTCATCTTCCTTAAGGGCGTTACACTGCGCAAAAACGACAAAGGAGCGGCTTATCTTTACCGGCCGAGAGAGAATGACGTTGGACTAAATGGCTTTGTTGCTGGATAGAGATGGTTTTTTTGGATGGCTGATAAGAGGAGGTCGGTTTTTGTTAGATTGTAATTTAGATGAAATTTTTTTTGGTGTCTATCGCAAGTAGGTTTATCGGTGTGAATTGAAATATTTATTTAATGTAATTTTGGTTGCTTTGGTAACATATACATGTTGTTTTTAATAATTGTAACATCGATTATGAATATAATTTTAAAAAGGTAATGAAAAATAAAAAAGCTTCATTAGTATTGCTATAATAATTTTAACAACACTAAAACAGTTAGCATACTCTATAATTTTGCGAGCGAAATTTTTTTTCGGTAAAGTTTCAAAGTCCGGTTTAGTTGTATTACTTCTTAACAAATCTACACATAAATATTTTAATGAGCCTGTCACTTTTAGACAGTCTAAGTATACCTCTCAGCAAAATTTATAAAATTAGCTGCTAATGCACTAAACTGCATTTTAAATTGCTACAAATTTTAATTGAAAAACAAAACAGAATACAATATTTACACTATCTTGCAACTTACGCTAATATGCACATCATTAAAAACCATCCTTTCTCAGCATATGACTAAGCAGGATAATACAACAGACTACCCACGATACGAAAAGCAAAAGAGAAAACGACTGAAAGAGATGTGTGATTTTCTCAAGGTGCACTGAACTCTTATAAGACTGTGGATTTCAGGTTCAAGGGCAAAGCCACAATTCCTCGTCTAGACATTTTTTATTAAAGCTCCTTTGCGTCTCCTTTCTCATTTATCATTGTTCCACGATCTCATCTGTATAAATGTTACAGCTCTTTTTTACTTTCGCGAGTCTTTTGCTCTTTTTCTACTCCAGGATATAGGAGTACGTGCAGAGCTGCAAGTATAAAAAATTTTCTGGAGAATGTTTTCGATGAATCGTGGAGCGCAGAAGAGATGCTCGATTTTGATCTTGGATGAATTTAGAACGAGGAAAATCGTACAGTCGTGTGTTTTTGACAAGGAGAATTTTTAGTCTCGAATGTTAGAGAGAATATTGCGAAAAGGATATCGGTAAATCTTAAGTAAAGTAGTAAAAATCTTCATTTGCATGCTGAGACACTAAACTCTTATCCTCGATTTGATTACGTATTAAAATAAACTAAATTATTTAAACGAAACATGTACAAAGTATATAATTATAAGACTATACAAATTTAATGTGAGGAATAAAATTTTAAAAGAATATTTGTTGGTTAATAAAATATTTAAATTATTTATTTTTAAAACAAATAATTTATTTATTTTGTACTAATATAAAATTGAAACATTTATCAATCTTTTTAAAATTTTGATAAATTATAATAAGAAAACTAGTTCTGCAAAATATTATCAATTTTAATTTTATAAAATTAATCTAATTCTTTTATAGATGTAAGATGAAAGGATTTATAATTTTTAATCTAAATTGTTTATAAATTATAAAATATATTTAAAATATCTATAGCAAGTAATTGGTACTTTATCAAAGTATGAAGAAATATATCATGATTTAATATTAACGATAAAAAAATGAAGTATTTATTTTAAATGTTTCTACATTGGCACTAGCAAAATACGAACCTTTATAAGAAAAAACTAAACTAAAATTGACATAAAAATATAGTAGAAAAATTAAAACAAAAGTTAATAATTAGCATATTATTAAAATTTTTGAAATTATTATTGCCCTCTTATATTTTTTTTAGGCACGTACAGTTTTCCGTAAAAACAGGTTTTTTTAACTACACATTTTTGTCAAAATGAGTTTGTTAGCCTTGGGATTGCTATAAAAAATTTGCGGTTAATTCACGAATCTGTTTCAAATGATATCATACTTACACATTTTATTGCATTAGAACATCTAATACATAAAGAAAATTTTTTCTGCTTTAATTAAATAGGCCTTAAATTAAAAATTATTAGTAACAAATTTATTTTATAAACATTTTGAAATAAATGTCCTCCTTTAAGGATTATTTAATAAACGCAGTTTTATATTTTTTTATTAAGTTAAGTATCTTAAATAAAAATATATTTAATTTTAACACATTTTGACACTTGAAAAATATAAAAATTTAACTTAAATACATAGCAAGATTCTACTTATTGATGAAAAGTTATATTCATTAAAACATATCATGTACTAAATTTGAAATAAGTATATTCAAAAAATACTTGTAATTAATTTGAATAAAAGTATAGAAATAGGAATAGAGTTGAATTAATAGTTAGATATAAATTTTATTGTCTACTAAAATCTTACTCTGAAATAAAATTAATTGATCAAAAAAATTTAAAAGAATTCATTTAAAATTTTTTTTCTCTTAAACATTTATAGTGTGTAAATTTCTTACCACCATATTACCCCGCAATTATTTTATATTCTATAATCTAATTTCGAAAATATTCCATATACCAACCGAAACTACAAACTATTATGTATATCCGCAGTAAAGAACTATGCATCACGATTTGACTTTCAGATTTCTACTCACATTATACATACACACATACAGTATTATACCGGCCAAACTGTAACAACATCTTCCGCTACGTTTTTCCTCCAAACTATTTAGTCATTACAAAAAAATTGTCTCGTGGCTTCCTGGTCCTTACCGAAATCATTCCGTAAACTCAACAAAACACTACTTATAGCACTAAGCACTTGATGCAGAAGCAAAAGTGCGACTTAAGAATAACAAAAAAACCCATCACCGGATACAGCTGAGGTCGTTTCGTAGCCACATGCAGGAAGCCAACAAGACAGTTTTGCATTAAGACTCTCTAGTAAGTATAACCAGTTTTTTATTGACTTTATTTTATGAATCGGCACTCGAATGTCGCGGAACTGTTTATATTTTTTTCTAAAGTAAATAAAGTTCGTAATTTTAAATTATACTAATTAATAAATGGAATATGAGTCACATGAATTTTTTGGTTTTAATTAAATACTGTATGGTTGGCTATTGAAAAGTTTTGTTGCTCTTTTTTTTATAAATGAACTAAATATACCTATTTTTATTTCTAAATTCTTTTTTACTTTATTGCAATCATCGTTTACAAAATATTTATGGCAATTGCTGTAAACTTTTTTTTCCAAAAAATAACGAGTATATGAGGGGGAGGGGGGAGCGTGTATTTGATGATAAATTTTTATATAGATATTTTATACGACATTTAATATATGGAGATCAAAATTATTGAATATTGAATAATATCTTTGCCTACGAGGAATAAAATACAAATTATAGTAATAATAACAACAAAAATTAATATAACGATAATGTTTAAGAAATGATTAATTTCATATTAATTAAAAACACAAATACAGAATTTAGAAATTTAAGATAAAAATTTTTAGCATTTTGTAAATTAGCCTTCCTAACTTTTTATTTTCTTTAAGTTACTTGTTCTAATCTGGTCATTTTTATCTTTCGTAGCCTTTAGTCTTTAAAAGGTTTCGATAAAATCAGAGAAATTCGATTGGTAAACTGATAAAAAAATAATCATCACGTCGAATTAGGGAGAAAGCTCATTAAAATTATTGTCTAATAAATGCCTTCATAATATTTTTTAAATAATCACCAAACTCTTTTACAAATGCACATCAGACATAGATATGGTCGACACATATTCCTAACTTTTTAAAAACTAGCTCCTGAAGAGGAAGCTGGGTAAATGTTACAAAACGTCGACTGTAATTAAAAGATTAATATAGTAATATTTGTTCGTTACAAATCAATAGAGTTTTTATCTTGAACAAAAACTAACACGAATAACAATAGAGTCTTCAACTAACTAGAAACAGTAAAATTTAAATTTTAAAATTAGAAAAAAATTTATATAATATGACCGAATATAATTTTAAGAAAAATATGGCGAAATCCAAAATGATCTAATATTATTTTAATATGTCAATTTGAATTATTAAAGAGTAAACGTATATTTATGAATGCATAAGTTAATAAAATAAAATAATGTTCTAATACTGTTTCTAACAACAAAAACTAAAATGTTTAGTAAAGTCAATTTTATTAATACGTATCTTTTTGAGTAATTGATTAAAGAAAAATATAAATATAAAAATATAAGAAATAAATAAATATAATAAATATATAAATATAATATAAAAGAAAAATACTCACATAACAAAGGTAAAGTATACTATTCTACAAAATTATTAATTAAGTGTTTTTAAAAATCTTATTAACAAAGTGCGCGGTAAATATGAGTGAGCGAGGCGCACATGCAGTTTACTATTAACAAAAGATCGATTGTAGCAAATCTAAAATTTCTTTTAAAAACAGTGAAGTAATTCAAACTTTTTAAAAGGTATTATAAACGATTTAACTATATCATTTTGAATAAAAAATTTATAGACATTTTCTGAAAATAGTATATGTCTTTTCTAAAATACTTGTATAAAAAATTTTGATTTACGTCAATTTTATTCTACTTTAAAAAATATTAACATATTCGAAGTATTAAAAAGCTACATAAAAAAATAAATCAGTTATACCACATACGTGTTTTTTAATGTTACAGGTTTAAATATGATTTTAATAGCAATACTGTGCCTTGTTTTTACGTCTCAATATTGTGATTGTTGTATTGAGAATAATATCATCAATTACATAGATAATTATATTGAAAAAATATCAGGATGGAATCAAGTCATAATAATTAGTCAATCTTTCTTAAATATTTCATTCATATACACAAGAATAGCTACAAATATTATAAAAAATGCTCCTTCGATTGTTATAGATTCAACTAAACCGAAGTTATTCATACAAAATTGTATTTTAGATATAGAAAAATGGTCATTTCTTAAATCTCAAAAAATTCGTTTGGTTGTAATTATTACTGTAAGTATTGATTCGACAGAAATACTCTTAGAACTAGAGGAATATATTAAATTTTTAGATTCGTCCATATTTGGAGTTTCTTTGAGGCCAAAGTGTGTATTTTTTATAAGTAATTTAAAGAAAAATATAAACCTTCAAAATTTTTTCAAATTTGCTTGGGCTCATAAATTTTTAGAATTAACAGTAATCGAATTTTATCAAAATAGAATAAATATACACTCGTTAGAATTGAAAACTACGATTTCTGAAGCTTTTATACAGTCATATAACCCATTCACCGATATTGTTAATAAGACAAAATTTTCAACTAAATTACCTTTATTTACAAACAAATTGCACAATTTATATAGTTATCCATTACACCAAAATATGGGATATGCTACATGGAGAAGACATATTTTTTATAAAAACATTAGAAAAGGTTCTGAATTTCTCGCTAATCGTACAAGGCTCGACTAATACATCCGTAATTCCTAATGTGAAACAGAAAGATATTTTTGAATTTTTAAATAATAAGACCATCGATTTTTCTACGAATACTTTTTTAATTACTATTCCTCCAGAAAAACTCCGACGTCAAATACTTGAACCATTTACCATTTTATGTAAAGTTATAATTATCAAACAAACTGGAACATATAAATTTGAAATTTCTCGTACTATAGTCGAAATGTTTATTTTAGTCTTAATAATTATTTTCTTTATTTTATTTACAAGCCATTTATTAAAATTTGATCGCCGTATTTGGCACTTGCAAAACATATTACACTTTTTATTGGGGAATCCTGTAGGAACAAAACCTACAAAAAATAGTGAAAGGTGTTTATTTATTTGTGTTACTTCTATATCTTTTATATTTGTTGCGCAATTGTTAGAAATTATGCTGAATGTATACTACGTTCGTGCTACGTTTATCCGTTTACATTCATTAAAAAATCTACTTGATTACAATATCATTCCGTCTATAACTGTCGGTACAAGGACATTTCTTAAAAAATATTTCAATTCTACTATTTACGAAAGTTTATTTGATAAACAAAAAGAAAATTTTACTGTTGATGCCGATTGTTTGTTTTCGTTATTTAAAAAGGACACTAAAACTGAAGGATGTGAAGTAGCCGGTGACTTAGCAAGTTTTCTTATAGCCCATCCGTTAATAGATAATCAAAATATAAAATTATCTGTCATTGAAGAACCTTTAATCTGTGGCTGGCCAACAATATATTTATCAGCAAATTCACCTTATACACAACAGTTTAATGTAATTTCACGACGACTATTTCAATCTGGCTTGTTCAGATATTGGAGACTTTGGTATGCCCATAATAAGGATACAACTTTTAATGGCATATATAGTCTGCTTAATTCCACAATTTATAAACGTAACGATGAATATGGAAATTTGTCAATATTTCCAAAAATTGTTTTCATACTTTTAATTGGTTACATTATAGCCTTTATCATATTAATTTGTGAAATTTGCGCCATCCCTAGTAGAAGTAATTCTATTTAATGGCTAGTTCATACCTAGTAAAAATTAATTCAATGCTATTTCTTAGTCTGTAATCATTCTAAATTGGTAAATTTCTACCGGGATATAAATTAATTTGTTTTAACATTCTCTATTTAAAGAACTAAATTAGTTTATTACTTACATGAATAATAAACAAACAAAAAAATGTACAAAATTGTTTTTTAATTCTACTAATCCTTTGACATATTTAAAATATTTATTTTAGTATTTCTAATGACACTTATCTAGAAATTCTGTTTAAACCATTTCCAGAATTTTTAGATAACTGCCATTTTAACATTTGTTGACAAGAAATTCTGCCCAGAATATGGTCAATTTTCTACCAGGGACATTTTACTTTTTTTTCTTTCTTTCCATTTTCTTTAAAAGTTATAACATGAAATTTATTAGAGCTTTAAGATGAACAGTTGAAATGATAGTTTAGAAAATATAAGATAGTGTAAGGGTCGAGTTAAATCTCGCGGGCGAAATGCGATATCGGGCGTTAGGGGTCAAACGTATGTATTTTCGCGGGGGAGCCTCCGATTGAGTTTGCCGCTCAAGATTTGCTCTCTTTCTCTGGGACCACCAGCGAAGCGATACCTGACAAAATCCGCTGTATTCGAAGTCTGGTCGATCTGTTCCATCCGACGATTAATTTGACGACTCGCTCGAGGACACGCGGCGAAGGGAATTTTCCGGGTTGCCGTGGAAATCAGTGCGATGATTTTCCAAGAGACCAGCGTCCCGGGGATTGGTCATAGCGTCCGATTCCTCCGCTCGGCGTTGTACCAAGCTAAGTATTGTAAGGGTCCTGTGGCTTGTCATTAAGTAGATAAGGGCCGGGCTTGTTCGGCCCTACGTAGCGCGCCTCGTTTCCCCGCGTCTCTGCGATCCGTCGTAGATTTTCCGACGTCAGTAACTGTTCGCGGTTGAATTTAGTTAATTTTGCCGATGAGTCCAATATATATATATAATGCCCGCGTATCTGAATGCCGTGGATAGCGAAATAAATTACAGACATTATTCTTGTACATAGATTATGGATTTTTAGATCCTCTCGTGATTGTTTGGAAAATTTTAAAAATTGATATTTAAATAAGTTAATAAAATAAAATAATGTTCTAATACTATTACTAACCTCAAAAGTTAAAATGTATTGTAGGTAGGTGTTAGTTTTGTTAAAACGTATGTTTTTGAGAATATTAATTAAAGAAAAATACTCACATAAAGTGGTAAAAGTATATTAAAAATCTTATTAGTCAAAGTGTTTTTTAAAATCATATTAACAAACTGCGTGATAAAATTGACCGCCCCAGGTGCGCACATAGTTTGCTCGTGTAAAAAAAAATCGGTTACGGCTATGGATCAATTTTCAAAATAGACTGGTAATTTAAAATCCTTTTAAAAATATTATAATTAATTTACTTATACTAGATTAGGCGGCGGCTACGAGGCCGGTGATTAGTTTGCTCATTTAGCATCACAGCAAAAATTAACCTCAAATCTGTCTTCCGTGCGACATTTGAAAATCGCTACTATATACCAAAAAACAATTGCAACTACCTAATCAACCAATCGCAAAAGATTTTAAACTGCTACCAATGAAAAGTGTCTCAATCTTTTATAAAGGGAATTAATTATTCATAATATGTAAAAAAGAAAACAAAAAAAAAAAAACAGAAGAAAATAGAAATAAAATAAGTATCCATTTTTTTTAGCTGCCTTCTTTAGATATCAGTTTGACTTTTTATTTTCTTTATATATTAAAGTTTATATCTATCCACTATTATTAATAATACGTTCGACGTTCTTGATTGAAAAAGCTAAAAAAAAAAAGAAAAAAAATGCTTTCACCTTAATGTATTTTTGAGTGTTTCAGTATGCTTTTGATAGCGATACTTTTCTTCGTTTCTACATTTCAATATTGTGATTGTACCGAAGATAATCTCATCAACTATATAGGCAATTATACAGCAAACATATCTGGACGGAATCAAATATTAATAATTAGTCAATCTTATTTGAATATTCCCTTCATAAACACAAGGATTGTTACAAATATTATAAAAACTGCTCCTTCGATTATTATAGATTCAACTAAAACGAAGTTATTTATAAAAAATCGTATTTTAGATGTAGAAAAATGGTTATTTCTTAGATCTCAAAAAATTCGTTTGGTTGTAATTATTATTGTAAGTATTGATTCGACAGATGCACTTTTAGAACTAGAGGGATATATTAAATTTTTAGATTCGTCCATATTTGAAGTTTCTTTGAGGCCAAAGTGTGTATTTTTTATTGGCAATTTAAAGAAAAGTAAGAACCTTCAAAATTTCTTCAAATTTGCTTGGGCTCATAAATTTTTAGAATCAACAGTAATTGAATTTTATCAAAACAGAATAAATATACACTCCTTAGAATTGAAAACTACGATTTCTGAAGCTTTTATACAGTCATATAATCCATTCACCGATATTGTTAATAAGACAAAATTTTCAACTAAAGTTCCTTTATTTATAAACAAATTACACAATTTATATAATTATCCATTGCACCAAAATATGGGATATGCTACATGGAGAAGACATATTTTTTATAAAAACATTAGAAAAGGTTCTGAATTTC
The DNA here is from genome assembly GCA_030522685.1 of Eupelmus azureus. Taxonomy (NCBI): domain Eukaryota; kingdom Metazoa; phylum Arthropoda; class Insecta; order Hymenoptera; family Eupelmidae; genus Eupelmus; species Eupelmus azureus. The sequence goes on along the minus strand of JAPYZA010012715.1, from coordinate 4,820 downwards.
TCGCTAATCGTACAAGGCTCGACTAATATGTCAGTAATTCCTAATGTGAAACATAAAGATATTTTTGAATTTTTAAATAATAAGACTATCGATTTTTCTACGAATTCTTTTCTAAATGCTTTTCGTCCAGAAATACTCCAATATCAAATACTTGAACCATTTACTATTTTATGTAGAGTTATAATTATCAAACAAATTGGAATATATGAATACGAGATTTCTCATAATATGGTCAAAATATTCATGTTAGTCTTAATAATTATTTTCTTTATTTTATTTACAAGCAATTTATTAAAATTTGATCGCCGTATTTGGCACTTGCAAAACATATTAAATATTTTATTAGGAAATCCTGTAGAAACAACACCTACAAAAAACAGTGAAAGGTGTTTATTTATTTGTGTTTCTTTTGTATCTTTTATGTTTGTTACTAATCTGTTAGAAATTATGTTAAATGTATACTACCTTCGAGCAAAATTTATAAATTTACACTCTCTGAAAAATCTACTTGAATACAATATCATTCCGTCTATAACTATCAATTCAAGGACATATCTAAAAAAATATGGCAATTCTACTATTTTGAACAGTTTAATTGATAAACAAAAAGAAAATTTTACTATTGATATCAATTGTTTGTTCTCGTTATTTAAAAATGACACTAACACTGAAGGATGTGAAGTAGCCAGTGACTTAGCAAGTGTTCTTATAGACCATCCATTAAAAGACAATCAAAATATAAAATTGACTATTATTGAAGAACCTATAGTATGTGGCTGGCCAACAATGTATTTATCAGGAAAATCACCTTATAGTCAACAGTTCAATGTAATTTCACGACGACTGTTTCAATCCGGCTTGTTCAGCTATTGGCAATATCGGTATTTCCATAATAAAGACACAACTTCTAATGGTATATTTAGCCTGCTTAATTCTACAATTTATAAGCATAATGATAAATATGGAAATATATCAATATTTCCAAAAATTGTTTTCATACTTTTGATTGGTTACGTTGTAGCCTTTATTATATTAATTTATGAAATGTATGCTATCGATATAAATAAATTCTTTTGCAACAATTTATAAATGTAAAAAGTAAATTAATTTAGTACTTTATACGAATAATAAACAAATAAAAAATATACAAATTTGTTTTTTAATTTTTTTTATATCCTTTCATATTTTCAAAATATTTATTTTAATATTTCTTATTTAGAAATAGTATATTCAAGAGTCTGGGAAAATACCTAGACTTTTTGCAAGACTTTGTTCTATACTTATTTGGAAAGACGAAATAAAAATTCTGGTAAAGTGCCCAGACTTTTTGCAAGACTTTTACTCAGTCTTTTAAAATTAGCTTTCCGAAAGTCTGGAAAAAAAAACAGATTTTTTGCAAGACTTATTAGTGCTCACCCCCCCCCCTCTCTCTCTCTCTCTCTCTCTCTCTCTCTTCCCCTATCGCTCTCTTGCGCGAGCGCGCATTGCTTCCAGCAGAAACTATCGCTTCGAGCAGAAGATCTGGTAGATGGGACAGCAGCAGCAACTCGCCATCAGGAGCAGATCGCGTAGCTCGTCTATCGTAGAAGCTGACATCTCGCCTCGATATGACTCACAGAGCTGCACCTTTTCGTACTCACACGTACTTAAGTTAAAAAAATTTTTCACAAAGCTTTTTTTCATATTTATTTACTTTAGAAATTGTATTTTATAAAAGTTTAATAAATTTTAAATCACCCAAAATGCAATATTTAACGTAATACAATTATTTTTTGAAAGTCAACCAAAGTAAGCGATTATTTATGTTTTTTACTTATCTGATATATATATAACCATTCATTTTCTCACATCGATCTTGTTCCTTGCTCATTTCGAAGAAATTTTAGAACAATTTTTCTGCTTATTTATTTACTTCAGCAAGAATCGATTAATTTTTCTCTTAACAATTTATAAAAATCAATTACTTTTACAATTTGCATGCTTAAACACGAAATTGCAGCAAACGTGCGATGCATTTGCTATTTAAATTTTACTTTGTAAACAATTTACTAATATTTTCCACAATCCATTATTATTTCACCAAATTATTTTAACTTTTCAATATCTGTATATGTTTTATTTTCATTTGCATTTCTGTTACAGTTTAAAGTTGACAGTTCAAGACAAAACGCCTTTTGTCCATTTTCTTATTCATAATTCAAGCCATACCTTTAAAAAGAAGCAATATTCATTGTTATCTTTTCTTAAATTTTGTCTTATGAGTAGTTATGAATTTAAATTCATTTTTAGTAGTTATTTCATGCTCATTAATGACGAATGATTGTTATTGTTATAGTGAAGATAACCTCATCAGTTACATAAGTAATTATATTAGGGTAGTATCCGGATCAAGTCAAGTAATAATAATTAGTCAGTCTCATGTGAATATTTCATCTACATCCAATAAAGTAATCACAAAAACTTTGAAAACTGTTCCTTCAGTTATTATAAATTCAACTAAAATGAATTTATCGCCAGGAATGCATACTTTAGACAAGAAAAAATGACGATTTTTAAAATCTCAAAAAATTGGCTTATTTATTGTACTCATAATAAGCGTTGATTCCGTAGAAATAGTTTCCGAACTTACAGGATATATTGAATTTATAGATTCAGCTATATTTAATATATCTTCAAGGCCAAAATGTTTATTTTTTATCAGCAACGTAAACAAAAATATTGATCTTCAAAATTTCTTTAAATTTGCTTGGAGGTATAAATTTTTGGATTCGACAGTGATTGAATTTTATCAAAATAAAGAATCAGAAACTTTTATACATTCATATAATCCGTTCACCGATACTGTCAATAAAACAAACCTTTCAAAAAGATTTCCATTATTTACAAACAAATTGCGTAATTTAAATGGCTATCCATTAAATACTAATTTTGCAGTCACTGGATACAAAATTATGTACAATAAAAAATATCAAGGAATTAATGTATGGGATATGGTACATGGAATAGACATTTTGGTAACTAAAACGTTAGCAAGGGTATTGAATTTCTCATTAGTTATAATAGGATCGCACAAACCTTCAGTAGTACCAAATTTAACTTTTCAAGATATTTTTGAACTTTTACAAAATAATTCTCTTGATTTTTCCCCCAATTCTTTTATCGCTGTTATGTCTCCTGAATCATTAAATTTGCAAAGCACTGTACCACCTGCTATCATTTGCAAGGTCATAATTATTAAATCGTTTGGAAAATATGAATATAAAACTTCTAATAGTATTGTCAAAATATTAATTTTGGTTTCTACATTTATCATTTTTATTATATTCATAAAATATTTATTAAAATTCGATCACAATATTTGGCACTTGCAAAATTTATTATATATTTTATTAGGGCATCCTATAGAGAGAATACCTATCAAGAACACGGAAAAATGTCTATTTATTTGCCTTATTTTTCTACCTTACATATTTTCTGCTAATCTTTTGGAAATCCTGTTAGATCTATACTACATTCAATTAACGTTTGCCGATTTTCGGTATTTAAAAGATCTACTTTATCATAACATCATTCCATCTATAACAATGAACACAAGAAAATATTTTGGAAAATATAAAAATTCTACTGTTGTTAATAGTTTCTTTGATAGACAAAAAGAAAACATTACTTCTGATGCGTCTTGTTTACATTCCTTATTTAACGATTATACTATCACTGAAGGATGCGAAGTTCCCAGTGAATTAACTAAGTTTCTTGTAAATAGTTTCTCGAAAGAAAATGAAATGAAAAAATTATGTGTCGTTGAAGAACCTCTGTTTTGTGGCTATTTAACAATGTTTTTATCAAGTACATCGCCTTATACACAACAGTTCAATATAATTATTCGGCGGTTGTCTGAATCTGGCTTATTAGACTATTGGCATTATCAGTTTTTTCATAAAAGAGATTCATCTGAAATTAACGTATTCAATCTTTTCAATTCTACAAGCAATCAAAATAATACTAATGAATACGGATCTGTGTCCTTGTTTCCAAAAATAATTTTCATACTTTTAATTGGTTATTTAGAAGCTTTTCTCATATTAATATACGAAATTTCATATGATCGATTTCTAAAAAAAATTTGTTTATTTCGATCATTATTTTAAATTAAGCAGACGAGCTAGAAAATCAAATATATTAGATTATAGAAAGAATCAAAAAATAAAAGATCAAATGAAGAAGACGTAATGGAAAATACTAAGAAGTACATAAAAATGACTAAAAACGTAAAACTTGCTACACAAAAAATTACCGAAAATTTTGTAAATCTCTATGTATTTCTTTTGAATTCTATATGGTAAAAGTCCAAATTATATAATGTCTCTAAGGATGATGTGATGTGACACATTACACATTAAGAACATAGGAAGAAAAGTCATTATTTCGATAATGAATTTTTCATCAATTTTGATAAAGATCTAAATCTTTTATTAGTTATTCCTACATGTAAGTTTCGATTTAAATCATTAAAGAATAACGTACATAGCGATTGCGTTGTAACACTGCATTATTATATGTAAAACATCTTTTATAGTTTATTTTAAATTATAATAATAATGTTAATGTCAATATTCAATAGTAATAATTTATATTCGTATCTACATATACTATAAAATTAGTTTGAGCTATTTTTGCTATGTTAGGTATTTGTCCAATAAAATTAAAATGCAATTTGATGCTTTATGTGTTTATTGGGAAATTTTATTGATCCTAGACGAACAAATGATGTTACTATGATGTTGTTAAAAGTTCTTTATTTAAGTCGACGTTTCGGGAGA
>JAPYZA010012703.1:0-13655 GCA_030522685.1 Eupelmus azureus | reverse complement strand
TGCTACCGAAGTTTTCGGTTGTCAGTACTGTCGAATGCTACTAATCGGGACTCCGGTACTCACTACTGAAGTTTTGTAGTGGTCGCTACTGCGTGCATGGCGCCATCTGTACTTGCCGCCGCTCTTCGTAAAACTCCAGTAGCGCCAACCGGAGTTTTCAGTTACAGTAACTCCTTTTTTCTCTCAGTGTACTCCCCCTTAATCGTTCGCGTTCCGGTAATACTGACTGCGCATTACTGGCCCAGCCATGCATTTCGAATTCCGCCTCCGCGTTTATTTTGATTACGTTCTTTATGAGTATATCTGCTTCCTCCTCTGATTCGCGGCTGGTTATGTAGTCATCCATGTAAGAATCTCGAATTATGCTCTCCGATGCATCCGGGTTAGTTTTGGCAAAGCGCGCGGCGTTTTTATTTTTGACACATTTGTTACGTCAGAAATGTAATAAGCTATTAATACATTTTTAGAGTCAATAATATTATTAATTAAAAAAAAAAATGAATAATCATAGAAGTTATTATTTAATTAAACTACTCCCGTTTTAACCAACGTTAGTGCGCTACGTTACCGGGGTTCGGGAGTGTAATGAGGTAGAAATGACATGTATTTACAATTAATTCGATCATTTATTGAAAATCGGCAATACCCATTAATTAGAAAAGTGTTCGCATGTATAATTTAATGTGTGTATTTAAAATTTCATATATATATTTTTTAATGAAGTTTATACATTAGGGGATTATAAACAATTATTACAAATAATTACAAAATACAAATTTTATTTGTTCTTAATCATAAATTAAAAAACAACTTAAGCGATTTATAAATTTTGTACAATTTTTATTAACAATAAGTATTTGAATTTAATTACACCTATTTATTTTGTTAATATATCTTCTATTTTATACTGAAACTCTTCATCACTGTTATTATTATAGATTAAAATTGGATTTGTCAATTCACATACATTATTATTATTATTATAGTCTCTTTACTGAGTCCGAGAGAGACGCAATGCAATCAAGTTCTCTAATATTATTTAAAAATTTATATATATATATATGAAAAATCACGGAAAATCAAGGTGTAGGTAGAGCTGATCAATCTGGCTGATCCATCCTCTTTTGTTCGGGATACATCGCAGAGGTCACATCTCTTCAAAGCCACACGAAGCCAGACTCAGTCATCGCTTTACTCGACTACCCCGGATAAGTTTCTTAAACTCAAACGGAAGTAGTTAATGGACACCTGCATTCAGACATAAAATAAGTAGTAATGGTCTCGCTTAGGTTGGACATGGTCATACTCCAGGTGACTGTTGTGCTCTCATGCTATTATACAAGACCAAAGAAATGCGTTTTAATTGATTACAACTGGAAAGTTTCGATTTATTTCAAAACATTTGTTAATTTACAAGTTAATTTATTTTTTGCAGTTTTATTTTGATAACGTTTAGATGGTTTGTTTATTATTTTAATCAGGTCTCAAACATCATGAATATAAAAATATTAGTTACAATATTTTTTTGTACAAATAATTCGCTGTTTGATCTAAATCTTATAACTACCTTAAATAAGCGTAACTTAAACATTTTTCACAACTCTGGTTAAGTACATCATTCGTAGTAAGTATAAGTTTTTTAGAAACAATATTTGAAAATTGCAGTGAAGCCGAAAAAATTATAAAAATTAAATGGTCTCACATCTTAAAAAATTTCTTTTTATTTGAAACAAAAATATAAATAAAATCTTGATAATAGTATTTTCATTGTAGAAATGAAAATTTAAAAATGTATCAGGATAACGAATTATTTAAATAAATTAAAAACATAAAGGTCGATATTGCACAAAGAGCGGTAATTGTTCGATTTATTACAATTACAATAATAAAAATAACAACTGAGGGTTTAAAAATGTTACAAGCTTACAAAGTTAACTTCAAACGACGTAACCTCCTTGAGGTTTAACATAATTTGTAAACTTTAATTTCTAATTCGACATGCATATATTTTGCAAATTTATTAAAGTCTTGAAAAGAGAGGTCGTTAATTCCTCCGAAACGTCGACTTTATAATAGAGCAAAATAAAGAAACAACTTGGTTCGTCGAGATCAAAAAAGCCATTTTTATTTCTATAACAATACCTACGACTTTTCGTCGAGTAGATATATCTATGAAATGTTATATAGGAACCCAAAAATTTTGTAAATTAAATCAGTTAGAAAAAATTTTTGTTCTAAAAATTGTATATTTTATTATAAGCTGATGTCATTCGTTTTTAGAAAAATGACAGTAGTTTCTATTTTTCTCTGAGATATTTGACGATTCATGAAATGCCAATGTAAGCTGAGCAATAGTTCCTGACGAAGGGTTTCTCATGCAGTTTTTCCTTCACCAGAGGTATTTACCTGGACAAATGCACAAAAAGTGATAAATTCGTGATTGTGATTCTGTAGCGATTATAAAATGTTTTTTGTGTGACCAAAGCGTCTATTAAGATCTTGCAGAAGATTTTTATTGCACAGTTTGAAACGTGAATTTGATATTCGAAATTGAATTGTAATTCTTCAATGGTAATGTAATCAGTATATATAGCTATCATAAAACCGTAATCCAAACAAACGATTTCTATCATTTCACCTTTTGGAAATCTATAATACAGACATTAGTTAGACAGACAGACATTATTTAAAGCAAATTTATGAAGTATAGGTAAAGTTAGACACTTAATATCAATAGAAGAATTGTGATTAAAACTATCGTTGATATTGACTACGCGAAAATGGCGATTTTAAAAGATATATTTTGAATATTATACGGTTTGAGAAAATGTTATAAGATGATTATCTTATACATATCTTAGTATATATAATAATGTGTACTGACAATGGCCAACAGGCATTCCCGTGGCCGAAACACATCTTTATATTTTACTTTTATTTCGTTTTATTTGTATATTCTTTTTTAAAATAAATTGTATTTAATACTCTTTGAATGTTGCGCATTCATTAGACCTAGCATGATGGGTAGAAAATCCGTACACTTATCACCTGCGAAGGTTTGAGTGCTTCGCACTTCTTAGAGATAATTATATTTTTGATTGTAACATATCTTGGCTCGTCAAAGTCCAATAGAGTCTACATACAGAATTTAAATTAATTTCTAATTCGACATGTATATATTTTGCAAATTTATTAAATAAAATAAAGAAACAGCTTGGTTTGTCAAGATCAAAAAAGGAATTTTTATTTCTACATCTAACAATACCTACAACTAGTGAACGATAACTTCCTTCTACATAAATTTAAATTAATCTTTTTTTATTTTAGTTTTAAGCATGGATCCGCATAAAAATGATGAAAATCATTCAAACTTTAGTTTTCCATCAACTTCGTATAATGCATTCAACATCAAAAACATAATCCAGAATCTTAATCACTTTTACTGGCAAGACACCGTTTTTTAATGATATCACAAATTTTAGCAAACGGCCTAGATTCGAAACTGATAATGCATTAAATCCCTATTTACAAAATTGTTACAAACCTAATGAAGTTTCAAGCAATTTGTCTCGATCTTCGTTATCATTGCGATCAAAATCATCATGAAATAGCAAACGTAACAGCAGGAATCGCTCCACCTCAATTAATGCAATTATATAGTACTTCTACATCTGTTATTCCACTAACTGACAATGTAACAAACAACTTCAATTCTTTTAACAATACAGTTATGTCATCTCAATTTGAAAATAGTAACCTAACGTACACAATTGCTAATACTGTCACTTCATCTGTATCATCATGCACGATTACTAATACTGTTGTTTCACCTGTGCCTGCAAGTAGTACAACTACTTCAAAAAGCTATGTTTATCCTTATCCACGTATTAAAAGACCAGAAAGATTCGGAGGTATGTGTGAAGCTTCTGCGTTGCGTAGAGGGGGACACATCACTAACCCCTCTACGATGATACTTGGAGCGAGTCTGAGCGAGAGAAAGCCCGCCCAACTTAGTGATGGCTACACCACCCAGAGGAGAGAATAGGAAGTGAGGAGGGGATGGATCCGAAGTTAACAATTTATTTAATCCATTATATAAAAATCCCATGCGATATCTAGCCGAATTTCGAGTTTAATATCGATTCTCGAATCTTTAATATACATCGATAATAAATATCTAGCCGAATTTCGAGTTTAATATCGATTCTCGAATCTTTAATATACATCGATAATAAAAACAGAAGAAGTTTGCATAGGTTACGTATAAAATCTTTCAACAATTACGCGTCAATAATTTCTATAGTTATCTACAAAAAACATCCTTTATTCACTTCGAAGTTGTGGTGGTTGCCAAAGACCATCTACGAGAAGATGTTCGAGTGAGCAAAGGCTGCACGTGCAAACCTGGCATAAGAGGTGTACTTACAAGAGGTAGACTCTCTACTGCCCGCTGGCAGTATGGCGCGAAGATTCAAACACGCGGAGAGTCTTTACACAAATTGCATAATTATATGCGGGTATCAACTTTTTTAATAGAAAAAAAAATCCAAAATTTGAAAAAAATAATTTTAATTAGCTGCCATTTAATTTTGAAATGATCTTTAATATTCTAATAAAGCTTGAAATACGTAGAATACTTGTAAGTTTACTGTACTAAAATTTCATTGCGAAATATACAAACCGTAATATGTTCTAGCGAGTTGAAGTGAAAATGTTATTAAAATCAATTTTCGTAAAAAATGACGTTTTATCAAGATTATTAAAAAAATAAAATAGATACAAATTTGATATCACTATAAAAAAATCGCAATGAAATTATCCATCGAAATCCACTATTAAAATACAATTTCTATCGAAGTTGAAAAATATTTACGTTGTTCAATACTTTTCCAGCGGGCGCGCGTTATGTCCCCTTTTCGTTTCTGGCCCCTCAATTATTAATTTTGTTCCTATAGCAATTAAATCTATAACATAACATATTAAGTTGAATAAAAAGAGCACTGGACAATAGATGGAACTTTTATAATGATGACAATGTCACAAAAAACTATAAGAGCGTTATTCGTTTTGAAAATAATGTTTATAATATTTAACTTTAATTATACAATATAATAAATTATACAATATAATAGTACATTATGCAACAAGGGGCAAAAGTAGCAGGTTTTTCCCGTAGGTGAGTTTACTGCCCGAAGAAGAATATTTTTTCACGAGGCTGCGTTTGCTGCCCGAGTGAAGCGAGAGTCATAAAGTTTACCATTATAATTAATTACTACTTCACTTTTTTCTACTAGTAGTTTTCTAATAGTTAACCAGTAGTTATCTAATAGTTTTTCCAGTAGTTTAGTCAGTAGTTTAGCTAGTAGTTATTAAGTATTTTTTTTCGTAAGGGGTTGGCTGCTTACAGCTTAATCTCTGAGACTCACTCAAAATATTCGTCACTCTACACAGTGTCCACGACGACTAAGCCGCAGCATAATATCACGTTTATGACAAGTTATTGATAGTGTATCAACTTACCCATCTTTGCTACCTGCCCCACTCTCCCCTACTTATATAAAAGCAAAAATTATGTATATAATTAATTTCTTTAAATGGTTTTGATTATTACATCAGTTAATACGGCTTTTCAAAGGGGACATCATATGAAATGATAGAACATGCATATCAGTCGAGTAATAAGTGCATTTCGATTAGAATTTGATATTGATTTTATATTTGTTAGGAGAAAAATCTTCTACCCGCGTACATTGGGTTTGGAAATCTGTCGCCATCACCGAAGCCAGCGCCAAATTAACGTGTAAATTACGCCTCGTGGTTAAATCTGTAAGCCTTGAGAGAAGGCTCTTAGCGATAGCTATAGATATACTGTACGTGTTTAATGAATACCGGAATGGGCGAAACCGCGAGAGGGGGAGACAAGCGCGTGAGAAGCGAGATGGGTCAGAGGTCCAAGGGAGAGTGACCTGGTAGGTAGGATCGTAGGAGCGTAGCTTCCTGGCTGGCCGCAAGCGGCGTGTTAGATTTGGTCCAGAACGATGATTATATCTATTTGTTCTTTTTAAATAAACATTTTCTTATTTTATTATTTTAAATATTCAGTGTTGATCATTTAATATAAGTGCCCCTCAAACCTTTACCCAACATATTGTTTATATGTGTTAATAGTTTTTAAGATTAAGATAATAGACTTTAACTTAACTCATTTTTTAAATATTTGCAGAAAAATTATAAATCTAGAAACACTTTTTAAATTATATTTAAGAGATCACAAATTTAAAAAACGGTAATGAATGATATTTTGAAAATGACCTCGAATGCGCTGAACAATTTATGATTAATATATAATACTTATACTATAAGTAATATATTGTACTTATACTATAATTTATCAACCCAATTAATTATTTTTCTCATTTGCTCTATAATACTGTGCAATTTTAAAACCTTACTTATTCTTTATTCAAATTTTGCATATTTAAAATTTCTTCTATAGATAAAATAATTTACTTTTGAATTTTTCCGATCTTGTGATTGTGAACTTCTTCGGAATTATGATTAATCTTAAATTTTAATCATTTTATTTTTTAATATTTCTAGTTTCAATTTTAAATATTAATTTATTACATAATTTACTAATTACTTTAAATAACAAATATTAATTTATTACATAATTTACTAATTACTTTAAATAACTATTATAGTATAAGTTAATGTAATTTAATACTTATAATATTATATTTTTATTCCCATCTCAACGATAATGGCCACTTATTTCCCTGAAAAGGCGTGCTGAAAGTGGCCTATTATTCCCTCCTCGGCCATTATTTCCCTGCTAGCATTTTTATTAGAAAAAATAGTAAAATCATTAAAAAAATACAATAAAAGCAAACAAGTTGCCACAGTTAAAGTGGGAATAAAGTACTATATGTACCTCGAGAGTAAAGTCAATTATTCCCGAGGGTAATTACTCTAAAACACCCTCGGGAATAATATGCGACTTTACTCCCTTGATGCATAATGTACTATAATACACTTATAGTATAAAGTAAGTAGTAATTAAATATTACTAAATGAATGTAGAAAAAAGGATTATTTGAGAGAATTCTCATTTTACTTGTTAATTTAAAGCTATGAACAATTCAACAATTCTCCATGTTATTGACTATTGCAAAAATTCATACTTTCCTTCAATTTTGAGTGTTAGGACTTTTCTGGTGTTGCCAAATTTTGTATAAAAATAAAGATTAAATAATATTATATCGTAAATTTCTCGTGTTACCCCAGCTTATCACATAACTAAAAATTAATAAATTAATAAATTAGTTTTGTTTGTGAGTACGAATATAATAGTATAAACATTATTATGATAAAAATAGTATGGTTTAGCGGAAATATATTCGAATTCGATGAATTTTTAGCTGTTTATAATTTAGTATTTTCAAAAGCATATCAACACGTGCATAAATTTAAAAAAAAAGTGTAAATCTATACTATAAATTTTCACGTTAATATTTTTTATTTCACTTAAGCAGCTAAAATTTCAATTGCTGTTTTCTAAAAAGTATTAACAACATTTTATTTAATATCTTTATTAAATTTGTAGCTAAACTACAAGAGTACTTAATTTTATTTACACAATTATAATACAGCATTATTTTTAGTAGTTTTACAAAATAAACCTTTCACTGCTTTACATTAAATTTATACGTATCTCTAAAAAATATATATTTTATACAATTTTATTTTTAATTCAGAAATATGATCCTCAATAGTTAACGTATACTTATAATTATATACGTACCAGAGTATATTTTTATTTTCAATTCTATGGCGTCAAGGCAAAAATGTAGAGTAAATTAACATCAGCAAAATGTCCTTTTTTAAATAACTTTTTTGAAGAAAAAGTGCGTGGTATAAATGAGTGAGTTAATCTTGTTAAATCAAGGTGATAACTCAATTTAAGACAAGATTATATAGATTAGGAGTCAGACGCCCGGTACAATATCTTTTGTATTGTAATTTTACCCAACAGCATTAGTTACGCGGTATCTAATGTCTGTGGGCCGCCTGTCGCATAAACCTTATGTAGACGTGTCCTTAGCAAAAATAGTTTATACCTTTTTATCTTGTCGCCAGAGAATAAACAATTGTCATTTATGATTTCTTCATTCGTAATGAAGAATCAAAAATGTAATTTTTAATATTTTTATAATTATAAAATTATAATTTTTCTATTGAATTTCACACTTAAATCAATAGCAAATTTCAACAATATATGAGTACATATTTATATTTTCTAACGATAAATTTTTGTTATTTATCTTAGATGTAAATATTGACAGTTTATAACTCTTTTAGCAGTACATAAATATTTACACATTTCGTGTACTGGTGTTCGTGCAAAGTAATTGAGGAGAAGGTGTAGCAAAATAAAATATAATTTAAAAGTGTTGTAAAGCAACGTTTATTGCAATAAATACATGTGGATTAGGAGAAGGAACGGTACAAAGAAAAATTTATATTCAAAATAAAAAATCAAATAATATAAAAATACATGGTAAAACAATTCGAAAGCAATTGATTATTAACAAAGATAATACAATTTGTATTTCTTTATGGCAACATACAGTATAACATTATTAAATAACAAAATGCTTAAATAAAGTAGGTCTGCTTAAAAAGAAAGACAATTTAAATAATAATAAAATATAAGATAATACATAACTAAAGCGAAGGAGTAATGAAAGCTTGAAAATATATATTAAAATTAGGTTTTCACAGTTATACCGCAAGCTAAAGGTCATGCTTTATTGAAATGATTTTTGCAAATGTACTCTAGTACAACTGCACCCAACTTTTTTCAATTTTGTCATTTTCTTTTTTTCTTTTATAAATCAAGTAACCTTAATCGTGAAGGTAATACTTGGTATATAGGTGCATAAGAAGTATCTGAGAGATAGCAAATTTAAGAAAAACAAAAATACATTGTTTTTTTTAATTATCACAGTCCAAATTCATATTTATGAAATAACCAGCTACAAGAAAGGGGAACAGAGCGAGGAAATTAGTTGGTTTCAACGACGGGCATGTAGAACTTGTGTCTGGGAGTGTCTCGAGTATGCTTGAAAGGAGCCTTGTCAGCCTGTAGGAGAGATGCTGGACAAGGTCCCTTTTGTCTCGGCACGAACTCCTTCTTGTAGAGGCTGGAAGTATGTGTACTCCTCTCCTCACCGAGGCTTATATTAGAAGTGTTGCCCTGCCTGCGCACTCGCTCGACTCTTTGGACCGACTTCTCAGAAGTGAAGGCACCGTAGCTCCTGGCCTCGCTCGAATGGAAGAATGATCCGCCGACGCTAAGGTTATCTTTAGGAGGCGTCTTAACGACGCGCGTCTCGCGGTGATAGCTTGATGAAGCCCACGGGTTACTACCATCAACGTTGCCGCGCTGTAAAGAGGACTGACTTTTTCGTTCGCTGCTCTGTCTCTGAGTCTGACTACTGTTACTTGCGATAAATTGTCCAAACTCCTTCTGAGAGCTGGCCTCTTTCCTCTCCGCACTGGCTATTCGTCGATGGAGAGCTGTGTTGCTGATATCCGTTGTTGAGGAGATTACGTTCCAGCGAGTTCTAGTGGGCGAAACCCCGCGATTGCTGTCTTCGCTAATTATTTGCTTGGAGTCGCTGTACTTTTGATTAACATAATCACGTTTAGCGTGTTCTTGGTGTCTCTCGAAGTCCTGTCTTTGCTTCAGAGCAGCTTCCTCTCGATGAATCGTTGAGATCGTCTTGGCAGAGGACATTCTATTTTCACTACTATTATGTGACTGTTTCATGCTGGCATCAATTCTGCTTAAGCTGATTGGAGATCCATCCTTGCCATCCTGAATAGTGGAATGATGAATCTCAGTTGTTCTGGTAGTAGGGGTGTAACTTTCCCTGCTTAACGTTTTCGATTCTATTGAGCTACCTCTAACCTGCAAGTTATCCTGATGTTTTCGTATATCAGCGCGCTCTCCGTGGATAGACTTGTAAGACTCTTTTGTGCTACTTACACCATCAAAGCTGCCTGTCATACGTAGATTATCTTCTCGCCTCACCATTTCACTCTTTTCTACTCTTCTTGTTATATAGTTATCCTTCACTCTGCCGGTAAAAGATCCTTCAGGTCTTAAATTATCAGCATGTCTAATTGGACTTCTACGTTCAGCCGGCACGCGTTCCGTCACAGCGTAGTTATAATCATCTTTTCTACGATTATCTGTAAATTCTCCCTCCATTCTCAAATTATCTTGACGCTTTTGAGTTTGAATCTTTTCAATGTTTCTGACTTGTTTGTAATCATCACTTGATCGGCGCATATCAATGTGACCCTCCATGCGTAAATGATCCTCTCGTTTATAAGATTGAGTTTTATAATTTTCCCCATTAATACGATGATAATCACTCTTTGATGAAGATATTGTACGTATATCGCCCTCAGATCTCATCAGATTATCGTGAGATTTTTTGACAATTTGTTTGTCTGCTACGTTACTCTCAACTCGAAGAGTTTTTTCGAATTCGGTTTCGTTTCGTAAGTCTGTGTGGCGTATAACGTTTCGCCGTTCAGATTTCTCCATTGTTGAAGAACGTTCATCATGTTGCTTAACAATACGTTCGTCAGTATGTTTTTTCGTAAATTCTCCCTCCATTTTTAGATTATCTTGATGTTTAATGGGTGTACGCCTTTCAATTACAACTACTCCTGCTTTTTCGGGATATTCTAATTTTCCTTCTGGTTTTAGATTATCCTGAGGTTTCTTAATATCAGCTCTTTCACCTTTAATTGGCGCCTCTTGTTTTGGACTTCTATCGAAATCTCCTTCAGGGCGCAAGTTGTCGTGAGGTCTAATTGGTGATGGCCTTTCGGCTGGCTTAAATCCTTTAGCTGTAGGCCTTTCAAAGTCTCCTTCTGGTTTTAAATTATCAGGATGTTTAATAGGTGAGCGTCTTTCCCCAGGTATAACTGGCGACTTTTTAGGCGTTTCAAACTTACCTTCTGGTCTCAAATTATCTTGCGGTTTTCTTATATCAGCTCTATCACCTTTGACTGGGGTTTTTTCTTTTGGCCTTCGCTCAAATTCTCCCTCTGGGTGTAAATTGTCTTGAGGTTTTTTAGGTGTAGATCTTTGTCCTGGTTTATAAGTTTCAGGCTTTGGCCTTTCAAAGACACCTTCAGATTTAAGATTATCTTGAGGCTTTTTAATATCTGCCCTTTCACCCTTTGTTGGTGCCTTTTCTTTAGGACGTTTTTCAAATTCTCCTTCGGGATGTAAATTATCTTGTGGTCTTATTTGTGTAGGCCTTTCTGCTGGTTTAAATTGCTGCGGATGGCGTTTTTCAAATTCTCCTTCTGGTTTCAAATTGTCTGTATACCTAATCGGTGACCGTCGTTCCGCAGGTCCAACAGGTAATTTTTCCGGTCTATCAAATTCACCTTCAGGCTTAAGATTGTCTTCTGGTTTTTTAAGTTGAGGCCTATCCACTCTTTTAGGTATAAAATCATCTTTTGGTCTACCTTCAAATGTACCTTCAAGATGTAAATTATCTTCATGTCTCACTATATCAACACGTTCTCCTTTTATAATCTTGTAATCATCACGTGTACGAGTATCAATAAATTCTCCTTCTATACGAAGATTATCTTGATATTTCGTAACTTCTGCACGTTCATGAACAATAAATTGTTTATAATCGTTGTGAGATGTATGAATTTGCATATCTCCTTCTACGTGCAGATTATCGGTATGCCTAATGATGTCGACTCTTTCTCCTTTAACCGGTCTGTAATCATCTTTCGGACGACCTTCAAATGGTCCTTCTGGTTTTAAATGATCTACAGGTTTCTTAATGACAGCTCTATCACCTTTTGTAGGAGCCTTTTCTTTTGGGCGATGTACAAATTCTCCTTCTGGATGTAAGTTATCTTGCGGTTTCCTTTGTTTAGGTCTTTCAGCCGGTTTGTAATCAGGATGTTTAGGTCTTTCAAATTCACCTTCTGGCCGTAGATTATCTGAATGCTTAATTGGTGAACGCCTTTCACCTGGACCAACAGGTTTTTTCTCAGGTCTTTCAAACTTACCTTCGGGTTTAAGATTGTCTTTTGGTTTTTTAACCTCAGCTCTTTCACCTTTTAATGGTGCCTTTTCTTTAGGACGTTGTTCGAATACACCTTCTGGGCGTAGATTATCTTGAGGTTTCTTTTGCTTTGGCCTTTCAGCTGGTTTATAATCTTCGTGTTTCGGTCTTTCAAATTCTCCTTCAGGATGAAGATTATCTGGATGTTTAATTGGAGAACGTCTTTCACCTGGACCCATTGGAGACTTTTCTGGTACTTCGAATTTTCCTTCAGGCCTTAGATTATCTCTAGGTTTTTTAACATCAGCCCTTTCACCTTTGATCGGTGCCTTTTCTTTAGGCCTTTGTTCAAATTCTCCTTCTGGATATAAATTGTCTTGCGGTTTCTTTTGTTTTGGTCTCTCAGCAGGCTTAAACTGTTCAGGCTGAGGCCTATCGAATTCTCCTTCTGGTTTTAAATTATCTTGATGTTTGATAGGTGAACGTCTTTCACCTGGACCAACATGAGCTTTTTCTGGGCGATCAAATTCACCTTCTGGTCTTAAATTATCTTCAGGTTTTTTAACCTGGGGCCTTTCAGCTCTTTTAGGCGAGTAATCGTCCTTTGGTCTTCCTTCAAACGGACCTTCTGACCGCAAATTATCCTCATGCTTGATAATCTCAACACGTTCACCTCGAACAAGTTTGTAATCGTCGCGCGTTCTGGTATCAGTGAATTCCCCTTCTATTCGGAGATTATCCTGATATTTAGTTACCTCAGCACGTTCACGTATAACAAAATCTGTGTAATCATTTCGAGAAGTAATAATTTGAATATCACCTTCCATGTGCAGATTATCTGTATGCTTGACAATTTCAGCTCTTTCTCCATGAGTAGGCTTATAGTCGTCCTTAGGTCGACCCTCAAAAGGTCCCTCTGGTTTCAAATGATCTTCTGGTATTTTAACTTCAGCTCGTTCACCTTTTGTGGGTGCTTTTTCTTTTGGTCTTCTAACGAATTCCCCTTCAGGATGTAAGTTATCCTTTGGTTTTTTCTGAACCGGTCTCTCTGCAGGTTTGTATTCACTGAGCTTAGGTCTTTCAAATTCTCCTTCAGGCTTTAAGTTATCTGGGTGTTTGATAGGTGAACGTTTTTCACCTGGACCAACAGGAGCTTTTCGTGGACGATCAAATTCTCCTTCTGGTTTTAAATTATCTTGATGTTTGATAGGTGAACGTCTTTCACCTGGACCGACATGAGCTTTTTCTGGGCGATCAAATTCACCTTCTGGTCTTAAATTATCTTCAGGTTTTTTAACCTGGGGCCTTTCAGCTCTTTTAGGCGAGTAATCATCCTTCGGTTTTCCTTCAAACGGACCTTCTGACCGCAAATTATCCTCATGCTTGATAATCTCAACACGTTCACCTCGAACAATTTTGTAATCGTCGCGCGTTCTTGTATCAGTGAATTCCCCTTCTATTCGGAGATTATCCTGATATTTAGTTACCTCAGCACGCTCTCGTATAACAAAATCTGTATAATCATTCCGAGAAGTA
>JAPYZA010012702.1:0-11640 GCA_030522685.1 Eupelmus azureus | reverse complement strand
GCCACGTGCGAGGTATTTCGGCCAAAGGAACGATTCGAATCCGAGTTCCAGGACATCCACGGCCTTCTCCGCCGAAGCGGCTGCATCTTTAATATTATTCGGACATCCGGGCGACAGGAGCCATCGGTAGCGTTGCACGTAAGGTCCGTTGAGTCTCTTCTCTTTCTCGCGCGTTTACTTTCTTCTTGTTTAGTTTGCTTAGAATCACGCTTTTTTTTATGTAATATTTGTTACGGACAGCGATCGCCCTAGATCCGAATTAGCGCTTCATAATTTAATATATGTGTAGCTGAATAAATAACTAGTCGAGATTAAGTATATTCGTTATTTGTTAAAGATCTTTTTCTCTCCTACCTGAACCACGTGGGGTTAGTTTAGTAGTATAAATTTTACATTGGCGCTCAATCACAGGGGAAACAGATTACGCGCACTGTTAGGGCGCTAATCAGTTTCAAAACCACACGCTTTGAGATTTTTCTATGATAATTATATTTATACAATAAAATGCATGGAAGACAATAACGACACCTATATAACGAGATCAGGTAGGAGATCTAAAAGAATATTAAATAATTTATATTGTAATCCGAGGAAAAAGCGCAAGATCATAACTGAGCAAAGGCAGCAAATTGAAAATCCCAATCAGAACCAAAATGGCGATAACGGTACAAATCCGGAACTTCTGAGACAACAATACGAAGAACTCCAGCAAATGCAGGAGGCCATTCGACGAGAGAGAGAGGGAATCGACGTCGCAGCGCAGCAACAGCGAGAGGAATTGGCGCGTGAGCGAGCGGCATTGGATGAAATCAGGACACAGCTAGAACAGCAACGACTTCAACAAGCTCAAAATTTGCCGCAGGCGTCAGTACCTGAGGTAGTGCGACATAATTTTAATAATTATCAAAGAGCGATAGAAAATGTATGCGAAATGTTAGATAATATGAATCGTGCCCAATTAGATGTTAAACTACCAAAATTTTCAGACGAAGGTACTAGAAATCCTTTAGAATTTTTAAATGACCTCACAAAATTTTTTCGAATAAAAAATATAAAGGAAAATAATAAAATGACCGTGACAGAAATGGCATTGGAGGGGAAAGCGCGGTTGTGGTTCGACTTGCAAAATCAATTTTTAAATTTTGAATTATTTTATCAGGCATTTGTGGGTCAGTTCTACTCAGTTCCAATTCAGGTGAAAGTAAAGACTGGATGGGCGAATCGCAAGTACAATAAAGAAACTGATATGAATTTGCAAAATTTTTTTTATAAACAGTTAAATGAAGCTAATTTTATCCGACCAATCTTATCTAATTATGAAAAAAATTATACAGTCGCACAACAATTCCCGCACTGGGTTAAGGAATCATTAGTTTCGCTGGATTATGAAAACGCTGATAAATTCGGCCAAACTTTAGCACAATTAGACGCGATTAATCTAGAAAAACAAACAAACGCGAACGTAAACACAATACTTATCCGGTAGCGTCGAACACACAGCCGGCTCATGTAAGGAATTTGCATGTACTTTAGAGAGGCAGCGCTAATTATAGACACAGATATAACTCGTACAATAACACTCGCTTTAATAGACCTTAGAACCACGTAAACAGAAATCATCAGAACGGCTTTTCTCGAGATCGATCTTATTATAACGCGTCAGCAAATAATAATCAAGTGCCTTCGAGTAATACTCAATATTCCACACCGAATTATTCCAATAGTTCAAACGCAAATAACGGTAGATCTGCGTTAAATGCAGGGACAAATTTAAACTGAGAGTTGGTACGTTGAACTGTGGCCCAGCAACGTGTCATAAAGCTTACGATTTTATTGACGATATCTCTGAAGGAATAAATAATATGATGGGCCCAACAAATGAAAAGAAATTAAATAGAATATCGGTATCTCCACACTTACTAATGCAATTTGAAAATATATCCTCTTGGGCACTCGTGGATACAGGGAGTCAAATTACGGCCGTGTCTGAACCGTTTTACGAGAAATTAAAAGTAATAAGTAAAATACGAGAATTATCGGTAGTAAATATAATGGTATCAACGGCTATTGGCAAGAAGAGCACGGCAATAAAAAAGCAAATATTTTTAGAATTTAAAATAGATAAATATAAAGCATTTCATGTATTTTTAGTAGTTCCATACCTATCCAGTGATATAATTATAGGCAACGATTGGCATTTAAAACATGGTAGCCAGATTGATTACATTGAACGGAGTATTAAAATAAAATATAAAAAAATCGCGGATGAGTTTATACTGTTGAGGAAAGCAATGCGGATAGGATCTTCCTATCAAAAAATGAAAATATGACGTATGTGTATTTAATAAAAAAGGATGAAATTAATTATGAAAAAATGGATAAAAAAGATGAAATTCAAAACGATGAAAGACTAATAAATAATAATGAGCATGAAGTGGAAAAAATGATTAAGCAAAGAAATGTCAATGCGGTAGCATTGAAAAATAATAAACTAAATGAAAATGGTAAAAATAATCAAATAAAAAATTTTAACTATAATCAAATAGATAAGGGTCCAAATCAAATATTAATTGATGAAGAAAATTTAACAATGCCTGAAATAAATCAAACTTATATTAACGCTGTAGAAAATAATAAGTCAAATGAAAGGGAGGATGATGTCAGCATTGTTTTTGTCTACCGTGGAAAGCCTAGCAGTGTTAGATTCAGCGCAAAAACAAAACTTTTTAAATATTTTAGTAAAACATAAATTATTATTTATGGAAAAAAACGAACCAGCGATTGGATACGAATACGAAATAAAATTAAAACAAAATCCGAGAATCCAAAAAACGTATTCAGTGCCGCTAGCTCTTCGCCAAAAAGTCGCGGAAAAAATAAAAGAAATGCTTAACGCAGGAATTATTGAACGAACTGAAAGCCCGTACTGCAATCCCTTGCGCATCGTGCAGAAAAATAATGGAGACGTGCGAATCTGTTTAGACTCTCGCCAATTAAATAACGCCGTAGAGGATGATCACGAGTCGCCGCCGATAATTAGCGAGATTATGCAGGAATTTCATGGAGCAAAATATTTTTCTAAGCTTGATCTGGCAAACGGGTATTGGCAGGTGCCTCTGCATGAAAATTCTCGACGTTTTACCGCATTTTTATTTGAATTCTCAATGTTCCAGTTTCGCAGGGTGCCATTTGGGTTAAAAACTGCGGGCTCAGCCTTTATCCGTTTGCTAAAAAATGCACTTAATAAAGGATCGGAAAAATTAATGAGATCTTTATGTAATTATATCGACGACATGTTAATAGAGAATGCATCAGTTCTCGAACATTTGGAAGTATTGGATGAATTATTTACGATACTTGAGAGATTCAATTTTACAATAAATCTAAAAAAATGTGAATTTTTTAAGTTAGAAGTCACCTT
This sequence comes from Eupelmus azureus, assembly GCA_030522685.1. Taxonomy (NCBI): domain Eukaryota; kingdom Metazoa; phylum Arthropoda; class Insecta; order Hymenoptera; family Eupelmidae; genus Eupelmus; species Eupelmus azureus. The sequence goes on along the minus strand of JAPYZA010012702.1, from coordinate 8,219 downwards.
TTTGGATTATGTAGTTTCAGATAAGGGAATTGTTCCAAATCCCGAGAATTTAGATGCAATAAGTAGATTCGAACTGCCACGTAACCAAAAACAATTGCAACAATTCCTAGGAATGTGCAATTATTATAGACGCTTTAGTCGAGAGTATAATGATTTTGTCGCGAATTTTAGGAATTTACTAAAAAAGAACGCGTTGTGGGAATGGACAGCGAAACATTCTGAAACTTTCGAAGCTTTAAAAAAAAGTTTTATGAGCACGGTATGTCTTGAACACATTATTCCGGGTGCGACGTTTAAAGTTCAGGCGGACGCAAGTGACTACGGAATAGGGGGAGTGGTATTTCAGACTGACGAAACAGGCAATGACCGAGTAATATCGATGGTGAGTCGGTGTTTGACTGTGCAAAAATTAAGATACTATTTAATTGGCGTAAAGTTTGAAATTATAACTGACCATTTAGGGTTTACCTTTTTGGGCTCTACACTGTATCATAACAGCAGACTCATTCGTTGGAGCTTGTTGTTTTAGCAATACTCGTTTTCCGTCTCGTATTGTCGTGGTGTAGAAAATGTGGTCGCGGATTTTCTCAGTCGCAATCTCGAAAGCAGATTTTTTGAAACATCGAACGAGGTAATAAAAATAGCCGCGTTAGAATTACTTCGTTTACCGGTAAGAGAAAAGCAAAAAGGTACATCGATAATAACTATGGCGCTCCTAAATGCTGATGCATCTCTAAAAACATTAATGAAAAAATTAAATGAAAAACAAAACCAAGATATATTTATAAGCGAAATAATAAATCAAATAAAAAATAATCAACAAGCGGATTCGTATCGTCTTCACGATGAAGTTCTTTTTCATAAGGAAATTGGTTCGGAGGACTGGAAAATAGTAATTCCAGAGTTTATAAAAAAGCAATTAATAACAGTAGTGCATGAAAGGTTAGGTCATCCGGGAATTTTTAAAACTGAAAAATATTTGAAAAATTATTATTATTGGAAATATATGCATAGAACGATAAAAAACTTTGTGTTATCTTGCGATTTGTGCCAGCGAGTCAAACACTCAACGATCGCGATGGAGGGTGAATACCAGCTGGTAAGCGCTGATGGGCCAAAAGGCCTAATAACTGTGGATTTTTATGGCCCCCTCCCTCGCGGCCGAGGGGGAGTAGAGTATATATTCGTTGTCCTGGATGCTTTTTCAAAATTAGACCATCTGTATCCCATGAAAAGGGCAACAACAGCTTCATCCCTTCAAAAAATATTAAATAATTGCATACCTAAATGTGGCAAGCCGCGGCGCATTTTGAGCGACAATGGAACCCAATTTACTTCTTTCCGATGGAAAAATCGACTCGAGGGTGAGGGAATAAAAGTTATTTATAGCTTTATTCGGCACCCTCAGTCGAATCCGACGGAGAAGGTAATGAGAGAGATCGGGCGACTACTCCGAACTTATTGTCGGTCAAATCATGCGTCTTGGCCAGGTCATGTGAAAAATATTCAACACTTGCTAAACATAACGACTCACTTTAGTACGCTTTGCGCGCCACATGAGTTACACTTTGGGGAACCGATTAAAGACGAGGTGGAAAAATAAGTAAAGTTTCCTGCTAAAAGAACATTAAATCGTGAGTACATGCTAGCGTTCGCGAAAGAAAATATTATAAAAAATTTTGAAATCCGGAAGAAAAGCCAAAAGGTATCGCGAGTCGAACTAAATTTGGGAGATTTGGTGCTTTTACGCGTCAGACACCTCTCGAATGCCATTGACAAGGTGACGAAGAAGTTTTTTAATTTATATGAAGGTCCTTATCGGATTTCTCTTATCATTGGAAGAAATGCATATTTATTGACAGAAATTGATGACGTAAATATAGAAATCGGAGTTTACAATAGAGTAAATTTGAAAAAATACAAAGAATCTTAAAGGGCACGATTCATATTAGCAGGACAAGAGTGTTCTCGCAGCACTCGACTGATAGAAGTAAGTTTTGTAAATAGTGTAAGTATGTATTGCGATGCGTATATGCGTAGGTAGATTTTAAGCTTATAACTTTATGTAAATATATTGATAAGAGCGAATTCTAAAATGTAATGTTATGGAGTTGTGGGATTAAAAGGGATGCAAAGCGATTTAACAGAGGGGTAACGTGACGTTGAAGGAAGGAAAGGGAGAACGGGTCGCATTGATTGGGTAATTTTTCCGACCTTGGGTTTCGATGGGAATAATCGTGTTAATAATGGGACTGATGCTATTGCTCTCGATTGGAATGTCTTGCGTTGGAGAATCGTTAAAAAATGTTTCTTTGAGGGATTTCATTTTGTCAATGCGAGGTATTCAAACTTAGTGATACGCCAGCTTTATGCGTGGAATTTTCTTTTTCTTTGTAGCGTCAGGAATATAGTGTAATGTTGGTGGGATGAAGCTTGCGATGTTCAAGATTGCGTGTGTAAAGCGTGTTCAGGGATTGAAAGACACTTAAATGGGTTGAAATTGAAAAATACCGGTGTTCATTGTTCAACTCGTTTAAAACAAGATAAATGTAACGTTCTGATTCTGCTCAATCTATCTACACGTAAAAATCTTATGCGGCGCATTAATATGTAGAGTTTGATATAGTTATAGATGTCGACAAAAAAAAAAAGAAAAAAAAATGGGATAAAGTAAAATCATAATGTAAGATGAAGATATTGTTAATTGTGTATGATGATTTGAAAAAATAATTAATCAAAGAGACTCGATTTAAGTTAAAAATATGAATAGACTATAGACGTTATTGCTCAAGTGTGAGTAGAGGTCTTGCGAGGAATAAATGGGTTTGATGCGTATACTTGTGAGTCAGTCGAGCGTTGTCCGTGATGTGTACTTCTTGCCTGTTTATTTGTTAGTTTATTTCTTTGGCTATTGACTCATTTTAATTTGTATAAGTTGGAGGTGGGCGCGAGACGAGAAGAGAGGGGGAGGATGTGACGATAATGTGGCTTGCTGATGTGCCTAGTATCGAAAATAACAGCATCGCTGTTATCGATTAGGCCCAAGCGCGTAATTAATAGATTCGCCGCGCGAATAATAGCGCCCAAGCGAGAGCAGGCGTGAGAGGGTCGCTAGAGACTAGCTCTCTGTCGCCCGGCACCCAGCATCGAGGAAGCACAGCCTCAATTACGCCTCCCGACTGAAGCTGGCTTGGATTGGTATCCTGCCACGTGCGAAGTATTTCGACAAAGGAACGATTCGAATCCGAGTTTCAGGACATCCACGGCCTTCTCCGCCGAAGTGGCTGCATCTTTAATATTATTTGGACATCCGAGCGACAGGAGCCATCGGTAGTGTTGCACGTAAGGTCCGTTGAGTCTCTTCTCTTTCTCGCGGGTTTACTTTCTTCATGTTTAGTTTGCTTAGAATCACGCTTTTCTTTTATGTAATATTTGTTACGGACAGCGATCGGCCTAGATCATAACTAGTCGAGATTAAGTATATTTGTTATTTGTTAAAGATCTTTTTCTCTCCTACCTGAACCACGTGGGGTTAGTTTAGTAGTATAAATTTTACAGTGCCTTCGACCATATCTCTTTATTAAAGCAATTGTTACAATTTTTTACTAATGGATTGCATATTTTGTTACTTATTGCTTTCAAAGTATTTGAGTTAATTCCATCTACTCCACCATTATTATGTTTTATGTTTGTTATTATTTCTTTCACTTCATTTTGATTTGTTGATTTTAGATAAATAGTATTATTGTTAGTAGGTGGTAATATTATACTTGTATTGTGAGGTTTAGTAATTTTTTCTCTTAATTTTTCTCCAATTTTACAAAAGTAGTCATTCATATTTTCGGCAATTTCTGTGACATTAGTTATTTTATTGTTATTCTTTAATATGTAATTAATTTTGCTATTTTTCTTTGAGTTTTTCCTAGTTTATTATTAATTAAATTCCGTAAATTTCTTTGGTTACTAGCATTTTGTTAGACTAATTTCTTATCGTAATCTAACGTTACCTGGTTAATAATTATTTGTAATGTTTTGTCATATTTTTTATATTCTTCTTTTCTCTTTAAATTATTAGGATCTTTTTTCCAAATTTTGTAGAGTTTCTCTTTTATTTTACATGATATAGTTGAACCAATGGTTATCCAGTTTTTCCTCGGCATTGTTGATTTTTTTCTGCTCTTTTTGCTTTCCATTTGAGAATTCTTTGTACAAAATTGGATTTTTTCAATTAAAGTATTAATGCCTATATTTAAACCTTCTGTTTCAAAATTTCAAAATTTCGACCGAATGGGTTTAATCAGCTGTTTTATATAACTTTTTGTAATTAAGTTTAATATTTTTATGATCATTTTTGGTCTGTTTGAATTTTTCAGGTGATAATATAATTGTTTAATTATAGTGATATTATTTATTCCAGGGCAATAACCATTTTCCAAGATCACTTGTAAAAATTCCTGGTTTCTATTTTCTTGAAGATATCTATATTCAAATCACTTACAATGATATATTTACGATTTTTGTTAATTTGTAGAAGTTCTTTGAAAGTCAATAAGAATTCTGACTTATGTAAATCATGTGATCTATATATGGCTGAAATACATATTTCTTTATTATTGACGATAACTATGAATGATTTCTGTTGTTTCATCCAATACATTGTGAATATACAGGGTGTCAATTAAGTCTCGGGATGGCTGAATATTTTCTAAAGAACTTCATTTCTGAAAACGGTGAAGGTCATTCCTTTAGTAACTTTGAACAAGGAATCCGATAGTCACCTTGGATTTGACCGTGAACCTTATTTTCAAGGTTATTTCGAGGTCAACCTCATTTTTTCAAATGCGAACCCCTATTTTTTATAGCGGAATCGGAAAGAGCGGGAAATTTGACGTCCGAATATGTATTGAGGTATGAGAATGAGGTAACCCCTAGAGGTCAAATAGAGGTCAAATAATGATTTCTTAAAAATCTCGTGAGATCAGTGGTAAAACAAAACCAACAAAGATCATACCCCAGGTAAGTCTTAAAGAGGAATCCAACGGTGACCTTGGATTTGAACTTGAATCGCATTTTCAAGGTCATTTGAAGGTCAACCTCATTTTTTCAAATGGAAACCCTTATTTTCGATACCGGATTCGAAAGGATCGAGAAATTTCACGTATGGATGTGTTGAACAAGGGATCTAATTGTGACCTTCAATTTAACCTTGGACTTGACCTTGGAGGTTATTTGATGGTCAACTTCTTTTTTTAAATGGGAACCCATATTTTTGACACCGACAATCAATAGAACGGGAAATTTTACGTTTAGATATGTACTTAGGTTGCAGAAAAAGTTTTACCTTGAGGTTTACTCCAAGGTCATTTACCCCCAACAAGGTATTGAGATACCTTTGAATATTTTTTCGACCGGTAAAGTTTTTATTTTTGTAGTTTTCAACGAGTAATCCGGTAGCCACCTTCAACTTGACCACCAAGGTCATTTCTAGGTCAAGTCCAAGGTCAAATTGAAGGTCATAATTAGACTCTTTGTTCAACACATCCATACGTGAAATTTCTCGATCCTTTCGAATCCGGTAACAAAAATAAAGGTTTCCATTTAAAAAAATGAGGCTGACTTTCAAATGACCTTGAAAATGAGGTTCAATGTCAAATCCAAGGTCATCCTTCGAGTCCTCGTTAAGACTTACCTAGGGTATGACCTTTGTTGGTTTTGTTTTACCACTGATCTCACGAGATTTTTAAGAAGTCATTATTTGACCTCTATTTGACCTCTAAGGGTACCTCATCCTCATACCTCAATACATATCAGGACGTCAAATTTCCCGCTCTTTCCGATTCCGCTATAAAAAATAGGGGTTCTCATTTAAAAAAATGAGGTTGACCTCGAAATAACCTTGAAAATAAGGTTCGAGGTCAAATCCAAGGTCACCAGCGGATTCCTTGGTTACTAAAGGAATGACCTAAACCGTTTTTAAAAATGAAGTACTTTAAAAAATATTCAGCCGTCCCGGGACTTAATTGACACCCTGTATACTACTACTCCATCAGCTCTATTAATTTTGCTCTCGATATAGAACATTCTATAACCTTCGATATTAAAAAATTCATAATGATCAAGATTCCAAGTTTCATTACAAATTATTATGCTAGATTTTTTTTCTAAGCTTTTCAAAAATACCAAAAATTTGTTAAAGTTTGCGTTTAGGTTTCTAATGTTAACAGATAAAATAATATCCTTTTCTGTTAATAATTGTCTACTCAGAAGATCTATACTATTAATATTATACTATTTGTTCAATAATTCTAGTTGGAAATCTAAATCCATGTGTTTAACTAGTAAATGTTTTCGCACTTGTAATCTGAGAATTTGTTTTTTCTTGATTACCTTCTTTGTAACGTTTCGTTGTTACTGACCGTTGAAACCTTGGGTGCTCTATCTTACCGAAATACCTTTGGTAAGTGGATTTTATTGGACAATCTGTCATTTCTATGAATTTATGAATTTTTTTCATAAGAACTTCACACATGTCACTATCAATTGCATTATGGATAGTATTATAATTTGTATTGAAGATTTTATTATAATATGCACAATTCGGGCATGTGAAAGTTACACTCTGACATTGAGAAGCTGTATGTTCTCCCGTGAACTTATTATACGTGTACAAATAGTTTATTGCTGTTTTCTTTTATTCTTTCATATATTGCAGATGTAACTTCTAATATAACAGTAGTTGTATTTGCTGACGTTGTATATTTATGTAGCAAGTTGCATTTATCATTAAAGCTGTTAAAATTTCTTTGATTGTCTATAAATTCTTCTGTCAGTGTTTGTTCTATTTTATTTAAATTTTCTGCATTCATACAATTAATTATGATAGTATATTGCTTGAGAAAATATTTCTTGTTTGGACTGTCTTGTTTTTCGTGAGGTGTTGAATTACTTTCTTTTCAAGATTTTTGCTGTCATTGCAGTTTGTTTTCTTGAAAATCAATTTAGGCACTCTTTTTGTTTTTGGTTTAGTATTTATTACTGTTTCTGTATAAGATTTAGTATTGTTGATGTTAATATTATTGTTGTTTGTAGTTTGTCTCTTTTTAACTAATAGTTCTTTAAGAATTTCGTTCTTTTCTTGTGTTTCTTTATATAACTGTTTTAACAGATTATTTTCGATTTTGAGAGCTTCTATTTCTGTATAATCCTCATAAATAGTTTCATCTAATTCCGTATTCTTGTTTTTCTTATGTACTATTTCATTGATTATTTCTTGTTTTATTTGTTCCTTGTCTTCCAGTTTTAACTGCGCTATTAAATTCCACGCTTTCTTGTCCAACGTGCCACATGGTACATTTGAGGTTATTACCAAATTGGCATGCTCTTGACAGATGACAAATGTGCTATCGATGAATTTTATAGGACTCTCTGCATTGTGTTTAGCCACTAACTCTGCTGTGTGATAAAAGTTTCCACAAGTAATGCAAACCATCGCGCCTACTTTCTAATATGGTTCACATTTGTGATGATTTACTACCGGAGAATCGGGCGGCTCGTTCCCTCCCGACGCCATGATGCCAACTGTGTATATAATTATATTTAATTATATGTTATTTCTTATTTGTTTATTCATGTAAAATAATATTTGATATATCAACTTTATTAGAAAGAAAATAAAAAATTATTAATATTCTTAAAAATATATTAGTTAAAATTTAATTGATTATTATTTATTTATTTTAAACTGTTATGCATATTTGTTATATGTTCGTCGCGCGTATAACCACTTACAGTTTTACTATATAAATGCCATCGGATCGCAGCGTGGCATACACAGTATTGCTATAGCTAAGAAAATGCCTAGCGTAGTATTACTATAGCTATGCTGAAAGCGAAAGCGCATACATTTACGTTTGGGACAACAACTCATAAGTAGATAAGCTATGGGGTTTCGAACTCACTGAGCTGAGAGCCATGGGGCTCTCAGCTCAGTGAGTTCGAAACCCCATAGAGTTCTCAGCTTACTATAAACTAGTGATGGGGCTCTCAGCTCAGTGAGTTAAAAACCCCATAGAGTTCTCAGCTCACTATAAACTAGTGATGGGGCTCTCAGCTCACTGAGTTAAAAACCCCATATGGTTCTCAGCTCTCTACAGTCTAGCGATAGATCTCAGTAAGCCCCATGAAGCTATCAGCTCACTGAGCTAAAAGTCTCATGGAGC
>JAPYZA010012697.1:0-10346 GCA_030522685.1 Eupelmus azureus | reverse complement strand
TTCTACTATTTAAATTTTATATCTACACTCTTAGGTTAAGTTTTATTTCTACACCTAGGATAAATTTTTACTTCGTGTTTTATGAAACACCTCTAACGATGTCCTTTGGGATCAGAAGATTTTAATATGTTGATGATATTAAACTACTCTATTGTGAAATTATATTTTATTCTGTGATTTATTTTGCTTTAGTCGTTTGGCTGATAGATATAAGAAAATCTATAAAAAAAAAATCTATAAATCTCGCCTTTGGCTCGGGTGACAATTACACGCAGTGAGGTATTCTTTACTTTTACTCCCTAGGTGCATAATGTACTATTATCTAGTTAATACGTATTATCTCTTTAAGATACTGAAAAGTTCTTTAAGTTCGGAAATTAAGAAGTCGAAATATTATATCTACGGCATTATTTATTGATTAAATTTATTTTGTTCAGCTTAATGGGGTTTAATGAAAATATATTTAATAAACATTGGAATGGCCCATAGTAATCTTCCACAATTTATCTCTAAAATTAAAATTTCCTCGATTAATTCTGCATCATCACGTAGTATTCTGTAGAGTTTATATCAAATTTACATAAGCGATATTTCCCACTTAGATTAGTGTGTCACAGTATATTTCAATGTATAAAAGGGGCATATCGTCGGCAAAGAGTATTCAATCGTAAATATTACAGCGTTCAAAAGCAACGTCCATCTCTGTCAGTACACATTTTCCATCGATCATTTAATACAAGTAAGTGAAAGGTGATTTTATAATTTATTTACAAGATAAAATCTTTAGTAAGGTTTTGGTTTGCTGTATTAACTATAGCAAAATGCTTACTTGTTTGTGATAACACAGCTCGAATATTTTTTATCCGAATATGGGCATATTATCTTGAGAATTCGTTTTATAAAGCAAAAAACATTATACAATTTTGCGGGAAATATATGACACATTATGCCCCAATTTCAAGCCCATAAAAGTGGCTATTTTAGATAATTCATGAGTAAAAATATTTAATAATTTACGGTCGTATGTAGTTAGAAATATTTTGACAATATAGAACTGAATCAATAAAAGACTTTCACTTTTGTTACTATTAAATAATATAATATTGAAATTTTTTAAATTTTTAATCGAAAAAAATTTTATTAAAGTCACAGATTAAATGAAAAATATAAAGAATAGATGAAAATTTAATATGCTCCATAACATTTCTATTCTAGCATCTAGTTGAGAAAAGCAGCAAGCTTAAAGTCAATTGTCATGGCAGCAGTACTAATGGAGAGGCTCGCTATCTTAATGTTACTGTTCATCTGCTCTAGAGTGCAAGCAAAGGAATCAAACAAAGATCTTCACTATGTGACAGTTGGCAACGATATTGGTTCTAGTAATGGCAACTTTCTGTATGCGCAATGCATTAATACACACCGTAATTGCACGATCGTTATCGAACGCGAGAGCACAAAAAACGTGCGATCCTGCAGTTCACAGCTACCAAGTGTCACTACATCTCCAACATTGCTTGATCTGCGACTTTTCAGCAGCGACAAAGTTGCTATGTTTTGGCTTGAATCAAGTTCTGAAATTCCGTTCATTTTTCACGTCGGTATTCTTCATATGTCTGATTGTACACTTAATCATGCCATCGAGTACAGCTATACAGTACTTAAGATGCCATATAATATATTCTACTTTCCGATATTACACAAAGATGGCTTCGACATCTTTGTAGACAACAAGACACTTTGCGCTGAGGTTACTGGCAGATGTTACGTAAGCTTCGATTCGGATGGACAGCGCATTGGCAAACCAGTTCCCTTTGAAACTGGACTGTTTATGGCTCAGATGAAAACCATCGCTGCAGACTCATCGTCCAAGGGTTACTTCATTTTTGGCGCCTCAACGCAGAACGGAAGTGGACCGTTGTTCCAAGTGAAACGTATGGATCCGACAGGTCAAATGACGAATCTGACAATGAAACTAGGAGTGGTCGCTTTCTCGCCAGAGTTGAAACTAACGATAACAGCCTCGAATGCTCACGAGTTCTTCGGGATCTGCTTCCCACATTCGCACAAGATTCACTGCATGCAATTTAATGTGTCAGATAAGATCAGTCTAGATGTTAGCGAGGTGATCTTACCGACTGAGGAGAGCCTGAAGGGCGTGCATAATTTGGCCGAGGGTGAGATGCTGCTGGTTTCGGAGGTACGGATTGATGGTAAGAACACTTTTCGGATTAGGAAGCTTGATGCGACAGGAGTTTTGGGAAAATCGAGGGAAGTGAGTCATCGGTGCTACTGGGAAGAATCAATAGGACAGGTGAACATCGCTGAGAACGAAGAAGATCTGATTCTTTACTTTAGGTGCTATAGTGACAGCGTGGTAGACCGGCAACTTGTGGAGGCGAGTGTGCTACGTTTGGCGAAGAAGAATTACATCTGATTTAAATTGTTTTTATTTTCTCTGTAATTAGCATTTTAACATTCAACTCCTAATCTAAAATATCCGGTAAAAACAGAAGACTATTAAAAAATATAAACTGACAAAAAATGGATAACGGATAACGGAATAAGTTTCATCGGATTCCATAAGTTTCTAAATAACTTTACCATTGGAAACCTTATCATAATGGAAATATGCCTGATAAAGTATTTAAAATCAATAAATCTTTAATAACTAAAATTTAAATCATGTTAGAAATATCTATGTGCTCTTCGTATATTGACAGGTGAGAGCAGAAAGCATTGCACGCTTTCATAGCAAAAACGCCTATGTGTGCGGATGTACAGACGATCGGTCGCAGAAACTTGATATTACATATTATTTATTAATAATAGCTTACAAACCTAGTTCACGATAAGCATGTATTGAATAAATTATATTTTTATTTTAATAAACAGAGTTTATCTTCCTTTCACCACTTTATTTACTAAGCTTCCTATAAAATGAAATTATTTAGTACAACAAATATATAGATCTATTAAATCGTTTTCACGTCACGGGTACAGTAAAAGTTAACTTTCTGTATCTCCATTAACTAGGTTTATCTGATGAATCTTATGAAATTTTTGTGCAATATCCCCGTTAGGAGGATAACATACTTAATATTTTCAAAGACTGTAGGTTTTTCTACTAAATCTTATTTTATATCTTTCAACGCTGAATGCAATGCAGTACTGTCACAAAACTTCCTCTGCATAAATAAATATGTATATGCAGAGGAAGTTTTAATAAATATATCAGCCTTTCGTTATAAAGTCAGTTTCGGACTATACCTTTACCCCACACCTCAATAGCAAAGCGAAATTTGTCATTATCTGACACGAGCCATCTCACACAGTTGCACAATTCCGTTGGGTGTCAGCGCTTTAGCCGTCCCTCTCTCGCTCCAGTCGGCACGATCATCATTATCGGGTCGAGTTTCCCCAGATCGGATCTTCCGCTGACGACGATGACGACGTCGTCGACGGTAAAAAAAAGGAAAGACCAGCACCACTCGTGGATCCTCCTCTTCGGCAACTCTTTTAACGCTCGTTGTTCGAAACAAGGTTGACTCGCTTCAATGACGTGCCGGCGTGCGATCGCCGAAGATACGACTGGGGGACGTGACTGGGTTGCCGATCGCCCGAGTCCGATAGCTGCCACTGCAATTCGCTCTCCCTCTGATGTATCTACACGGAATCTGGCCGGGCCACTTCATCCATTAGCGGCTGATGAGTGGGAGCGCGTCTGCGTGTGTGTACGCGTGTAGGTGCTTTCTTGCGAATTGGGAGTAGGAATGGATGGATGGCTGGATCCTGGTGATGAAGATGTTGATGCGATGATTTCCATCTATAGTGAAGAGTGTTGAGATAGCGGAGAAGTGGGGTCAGCTTTGTAGATTAGACGGGATTGGATTAGCCCTTTATGAAATGAGATTTGTGCCTTAAGAGTCGACGAAAAGAAAATTATTTTTGTGGATTTTCTGTTTGGATAAAAATGTACAGCGAACGATCAAATAAAATTGATTTTTTTTTAAATGTTGACGAGATTTTAGTAGAATTTTTTCGAGTTGACAGGTTTTTGTGGTAATAGATTAAATATACTAGTATCAAAACACAACCTTAGTTTCTGGTGATTGCTCAAATCATCTATTAAAATATAAAAAAATTTAGGCAATTCCTTTATTGAATAAAAATGCTGTTTTTTATTACATAGTAACCCAATATTAAATTATTCCACTTTTTTAAATTAGAAAAAAATATACTATAAATCACTAATAATTCAGAGGTTGAAATCAAAGTACTTAAAAATTCAAACACACCAAGCAATAAATCCTTCACAACCAAATTCTAGTATAACGAAGCGCGGCAGAAAGTTTGCACTCTAAATGGTTTGGGGGCTCGCCCACAAACAAGTATTTAGCGACATTTAATGGGAGTTATCCTGTAGGCGGCACAATTAGGACCGGATTATTAACACCTGGGTCTGGCGTCACGCTGAGTTTTCTCCCCCTCGCAGACGCTGCTGGTTCTTTACTCAAGAACTTATAACCTCACCAAAGGTACAAGCAAGAAAAAGAGAGAGGCGCACTCGACGAAGCGCAAAAGAATCTTTGGTTCCCAAAAACCGAGCTCGCTCTAGCGCGATTCCGGTTGATGAAATTTTCCTTTTCAAGAAGAGCAGGAAAAAGAACGAGAAATAGTGCTCATTTGGGAGCGTGAAATTTTCCAAAACTTATTTTATATCGGAAGTACTTTTATATAATTTTAGTTGTGTATATTTTAAATCTACATATCCTTCTTTTACAATGACATAAAACGCATATTTCCAACATATAAACAAATAATCACCAACAAATAAACAATGGCAAACAATGTATTAATTACCAACCAAATATTCTCAATTCTTTGCTTAAAACTCGCACAGCTATTATCACCGTCGCGCATCTCGTTATAATGAACACCCCCGGGGTGCGCGTGGCAACACCGAGCGCAAAATATATAATCGCCCACCTCAGTCGCGCGCTCAATAACAAAACGCGCGTGTCGCCTACGCCTCGTCATCCGTCGGGCCAGCTCCGTCGCGTCAATATCCCCGCGGTGTAATTGGTTAAAACCCGTAACTAATGAGTGAACTGCAAATTATCGTGGACCCTCGGCTGGCACGGTTCAACACCTCTTCATTACCCTCTTCATCTCTCGCCCACCTATATGCTTGTTCGGTATTTATTGGCCCTTCGGTCTGTATGCGTGCAGCGGTTATATTATATGAGTTGGCCTATTAGTACACGGCAGAGCGGCGCTGCGAAATTCGATACTTTGTGCGCCGTGCGTTGGCTGTTTTGATTCAGCTGTGGCGGATGGCGCGATTGTCCCGGAGGATGGATCTTTGAACGGCGAGCTGTTGTGTGTTTTGATGTATAGGTGACGGAGTTTGTTTTAATCGAATGCTGTTAACTGTTTTGACATTTATATAATGCGGGGATTGTAGTTTTAATGGTACGAGGTTTATTGATATGAAAATATTTTTCTTTAATTTCTTTGCCAAAATGTTTGAAAGCTGTTAATTATTCAAACCCAAATAATAATTCAGATAAAAGCTCCTCAAAATGTTTAAATAATTTTAAAACCAACATCTTAAACAACTCAGCAATCAGATTCCCATCGAGCCATCTCTCCCACCCCCTCGCTATAGACACGCGCGAGCGCAAAGAAAAGCCCTGAGCTCTTCTAAAAGAGTGAAAAGCGGCGTGCACATCGGCAGCTTTCATTGCGCTGCTCTCACGCCTTTCGACAAAGCTCGCTATGCGCGCGAACGGAATCAGCGAACGCCTGACCGATCCTTTGTCACCCCCTCGCTCTAAGTATTTCGTTTCGAGACGAGTAACTCGCTCGCGCGAGCGCAAGCGCTTCCGTCATTCTCTCCCCCCCCCCCTTCTGTATATAGCATCGCGCTTCGGAATCCTCGGAGGCGTCGAGCCGTGCATAATTGGACGAAGCCCCGGGGAAGCTTGCTCACAATGATCGCAGCGCGAGATAAAGAAAGATGTGACGCGGGCTGCTCGACACCTGATGTCCCTTGATTAACCATTGCTCTAGCATTGTCCGCTTTTCTCGATGATCGGTAGCACGAGGTTTAGAAGGGGATGAAGATTGGGGCTTGGGTATAGGTTGGGGAGATCGCGAGGTTTTTATAGGTTGGTTACTTGCGCAGGTGCGATGAAGAGCGTTGTGATTTGCGGGGAATTGAAAATGTTTGATATAGATGATGTGAAGTTTTTATGAAATGTTTGAAATTATGTGGATACTTAAGAGTATAGCAACTTATGTAGCTTTTTAAAGTTTTAAATGGATATTTCAAGTAAATACATTTTTTAAATAACAACATTATTATAACAATCTTATATTATTATTGAATAAATTTAATTGAATCTTCAGAGACAGTTATTGAATGAAAAAATGCCAACTTAATTTTTCCAGCCAAAGAAAAACTAAAGAATAATCTAGGTTATTAAAAATCGCAGCGCATTTCCTACGTCAAGCTAACACAAAAACGCAAAAAAAAAGAAAAAAAGCCGTCAATGTGACGGATAATTTGAGAGAGAAAGAAAAAGAGAGAAGCTTCGCCTCAAAGCTCGTCGCAGGTATATACGCAGTGGGGAAGTGCTGGAGTGTGAATCCTCAAAAAGCGACCTAACGAGGAACGAAACGAAAAACCGATATATTGTAATGACGCCCTCCGCGCTTATATACCCGCTTGCTGAGCGTCTCGGAATCTCGAAAAGGGCCTCTCGAGAGTTGTACGTTCCGCGCGGAGCGCGATTCCTCCGATATTCGCAAGGTGGCTCACACAGGGGGTACTCAGTCCTCATTACCAGTTTATACAGCTCGCGCGCCGAGTCTCACTTTGTCGACAAACGAGATGTCGCGCCGATTCTTGTTTCCACTTTCCACTTCGCATAAATAGGCGGAGTTGCGCGAGCGACGTGTGCATTCTCTTTGCGAATTCGATTGTTAATGAGGTTGGATATTGTTTTTATCGATGAGGAAGGATGGATACTGGAGAAACAATATTGAATTGATTTAGTATATTTGTAATAGTAGATTATGGAAAAATGCGCTGACTCGAATATTGATTCAAATATTGAATCGGAGAAATGATTTCCAAAAACGCAGGTAGTTAAATAATATATTGTTTCGACATTCTAGTTTTACAAGTTCATTTATAAATTCTACTAGTTAAATAAATAAACTGAATAAATTTAATGATCAGTAAACACGATAAAAAAATACTAAATTTATTTCTAAGATTCACGTAAAGCTCTAACCACTTTATTCACCTCTAAGATTTTCAGCAAACACACAACGGTGCCTGCATTAATCAAGCGGCCATTTCTCGGCTTCCCTCACGCGATAGAACACGCAGAGATCGATTTTCGCTTGTGCGCACACACTTTGCATCTCGGTGACTTCTTGAGATGATACACAGAGAGCACAGCTACACACACACACTCGTTCGCGCGTCGGGTTAATTATCCAGCGAAAGTAGACTGAGTGCGTCTGGGGCCGCTCTCTTTCTGGCATTCAGCACGCGATCGAAAGAGACTGGTGTATATAGCGCGCGCTCGTATACAGCCAGAGCGAGCTAGAAGAGCCGCTCATAAACACTTGGTAGTGTGACGCGATGGTGTCGAGAGCGCACACATCAAAGGGGCCGGCGCGCGCGGAGCTCCCTTTCTCGCCCCGTGGCGCAACTTTGTGACCGAGCGCGAAGGTTTGTTTGTCGCTTTGTTTGATTTTGCATTCACGGAGATAGCTTTCACTTACGCGCCGCGGACCAAGATTAAACAGATTCGAAAATGGGCATCCCCTTCCTATCTCTCGCTCTCGCTCTCTCTTGCTCTCTGCGCTGACGCTTTTGCTCCGCCCGACTCCCACTTTTTCAAGCACCTCTTCAACCACTACTATAGGACGCCGAGTTCTTTGATTTTCTCGGCTCTGTCTCTCTGTGCGGATGCTTGCAGAGGCGCTTGCTTAGCCGGTTATTATGACGCCGGCGACTCTAACGCGTTAACGAGAGAGAGATGCCTCGCTGGACATGTTGATGATAGCCCAATTCCTTGGAGACGCACACGTGCTGCTGAGGGAGCGCGGCCGGCTAGACGCGTCGCGTTAGGTATTATCGCGCCGTATTCTCTATGATGAATTATTTGGACAGGTTTTGTCGTTGCCTGGTGTGAATATGGCTACTTTTGAGAAAAATAAGCGTTTTGAAGGTGGGAGTTAGGAGGTGTCGACGGGGGTGTGACATTGTGGTGTTGTAATTGGTAAGATGAAAGGTGCCGATAACGCACAAAGTGTGCTTATATTTTGTTCATGATCTTTATTCATAGGGTTTTTCTGTTTCGACTTTCATATAAGAGAGCTTTTGTAAATGATTTTTTAAATCATTTGCAAGATTAGTTTATCATTTTAACAATTTTTAATAAAACATTCTCATATTTATCTTTTAAAATAGATGTAATTTGTTAATGGTAATATTTAAGTCAATGTGAAATCCGTTATGTTACTGAGAACTAATTTTTTAATATAATTTTAAATTTTTTGAATGATTACTTGGGCCATTTAAAAAGATTAAAATTTTGCTAAAAAAATGCATTTTTTAATTGCTATTATTGATCCGATTATTCGTGCCATTATTCATTTTGCATAGCATTTTTTAACATATTAAAACTAAAAAAATTAATAATGTGCGCCTATCATTGTCCATTTCTTCTACTACACAATAACTTAAAATAGTAATGAAGAGAACAGCGCCACAAAGGAGACAACCAAATCTTTGACTCGCCGCTTCCTCCAGGGCACAGTAATAACAAAGCCATCCAAAAGGAGGAAGAATGAAAAAAAAACGAGAAAAAATGATCACGACGTTGATGCGCCTTAAATAGCGGCTTTTCAACACGCCGTTACGTAAAAATGCCCACGAAAGCAGATTAGGGCTGGACGATGCGAATCTGCCGCTTTTACCGGTCATTACCGATCCTCCCCTCCTTTCTGCATTATGATTTTCCTCGGCGAAAGAAAAGCGGTGCATGCCAGTGCGCGAGATTTCCCGTAGCTTCCTCCTCTCTTCCACTTCCTATTCTTCCTCAAAGAGAGCGAGAAAAAAGAAAAACATCCTCGCACGGATGTACGCTCGAGCGTGCAACCAGGTACGTGCGTGCACGATCGGCACAATAGAGAATCACTTGAATGGCCCTTAGCGCGTATTTACGCGCGCGCGCTCGTTTGAAAGCGCGAATTCGACCGCATTTTTGCCTCCCTGCGCGTAGGATTTTCCTCTCCTTTTATATTGTTGAGACCGATGTGTTACATGCACGGCTACTGTGTATGCGAGCGCGCGTGACATGTGCGAACAACGCGCCTTATTTCGGAGAGGTCTTTTCGGCTTTTCGCCGAGGCGGCAAGGATAAAGGGAGGCGGCGAGGCTCCTTGTTGTGGTTTCGATAATTTTTAATGGCCAGTCCGGGAATAATGCAGTCGGCTGCAGGTGGCTGCACAGGCGGTGATTTCACTATGATGTTGTTTGGGACGCGGGGGAGAAAATTGCAAATGACGCGTAGACTATTATTGAATTTATATTTGCTTGTGTTGTGATTCTGCTTTTGGAAATACAAAGAAAGTTTATTGAATGACTTATAAAATAATTTATATGATTTTAATAGTAGAGATAATGTTTAAACTGCTATTTTTTAAGAACGATGTGAAAAATTGTATGCAATATTTTTTAAATAATGTATATATTTTAATATTGTAATAATATCAAAGTACACTAAGATCAAAATATTATACATGAGTCTTTTAATTTGGAACTGTATAATCAATATAAAATGTGGAGTAAATAAAAATATAAAATTATTATAGTAAAAATAAAGGTGATTTTATTATGGCGTTGTTTGGAATGTGGATGAGCAAATGACTTGTGCTATTATTGAATTTATATTTGTTTGTATTACTATTTCGGTTTTGGAATTACAAAAAGAAATAACTGACTTATTAAAATAATATATGATAGAAAATATTGCATTAATATTGTGTCCATATTGAATTAATATTGTAGCAATATAATGGCAACATTGTGCCAATATTGTATAGCAATATCTTAAAAGTATTGTCTTAATATTGTTACAATATTGTGCTAATATTATAATAATATTGTGTCAATATCATAGCAATATTGCAACGATATTGAATCAATATTGTAGCTATATTATGATAATATTGTGTCAATATTGTAGCAATATTACGATAATATTGTTTTAATATTGTAAGAATATTCTGTCAATATTGCAGCAATATTATGGCAACATTGT
>JAPYZA010012696.1:0-10180 GCA_030522685.1 Eupelmus azureus | reverse complement strand
GCTTCAATCTCCAGTTGGTCCTAATAATTAGCGATTTTTTTCCTTCAAGTTATTAAGAAAAAATGAAAACTGCCTATTTTTTCTCGAACCGATAGTAGGCATCATCTCTGGGCAGAGTCCAGCAGAGAGTCATTCTGGGAGCGACGGTGGTGGTGTGCTCATGGTCTCCAGGTTTGTTGACTGCAATAAGGCAGGCATCAAACCCATGGACCTTTTGTATGCCATTTTCCGTTCCCTCGTACCATCGTTTGAGAAAAATAATATTATTTCAGGAGCCCGAAGATGGTTCTGTGCCCAAGTCAGCACACACTCACAATATTCAGTCGAAAGGTAACTCCACTAATAACACTAACATCCCGAGGCGAGGGGCGACTCAAACACCAGGTTGCCCTCACTGCTCATACGGTAGACCAGTCACTCTCATTTGCGCGAAATTCTTATAGCCAAGCACAAGTTCACCTCGTTCAATACAGCTGATACCGACCTCTCTCTTCTCGGCAATGACTTTATTAATCATGCGAAACACCTTCCATTATACATAAATAAATATCTTGACCATGAATCCTACAAGGAATTTCAAATACTGAAAATTTTTGCCAAGCATCTAGGTTATAGATTTGTGTGGCATAGAAGTTGTAGATTTTTCGTATGTAGAAGAGAGGGTGAGAGAGCTTATAATTTTTATACAGCATCCGACTTAAATACAATTCGAAACAACTATTCACCTCATATTAACCCTGTCAGTATGCCATATCAGCCAGGATGCTCTAACCAATTAAACAATGAAGTAGTAGAAATTGATAGTGTATTATCAAACGACAATAACAACGTTAATGATATTAATAACAAATGGAATATAAAAACAAATAATCATCATAATATAGATCAATCCTAATAAAAAAGACTAACTAGGATCTGGCAGGACCGGCCAATCGCGGCGAGGACGAGATAAAATGACGGCGGGGTTTGCCAACTTGAATTCTTTAAAAGCTCACGTTAATTATCTCCATCAATTTGTCACAGATCATCCCATTTATCATCTGTTTGGGGTCGCGGAAACTTGGCTGGATGATGCGATACAGGATGAAGTCGTTCAGATCTCGGGCTTCAAAATCTTTAGACAAGATCGCAAAAGGGGCGGTGGCGATGTTACCCTTTACGTAAAATCTCATTTTAAAGTTAACATCCTTAACACCTCGAATACAAGTAAAAAGGGAAAACCAGATAAGGTGGAATATATTATATGGCCTCCCTGCAGCAGGGCGATTCATCACCCGTCTTCGTTGCCGTCATATACAGCCCGCCAGACGTTAAAATTTCTTACAAAAGTTTGGATTATTTGAACTTCACCAAACTTCTCAAAAAACATTCAATTAAATTTAATCTCAAAATTATTATGAGGGATCTGAACGACGACCTCCTTAAAGATAATTCCGACGCGAAAAAGATTCGAAAACCGGCTGACGATCTATTTCTACAAATCATCCAGCATGTTGCTATGCATAAACATAGCCCTCTCGTGGCGAGCACGTAGATTGGCATCATACTAGTGGACAATAACGACTCCGTGCTTGACAATCACAATATAAAAGGCGTGTTGATCAAGGTGCAGACTCAGGAGTTGTCCAGTTATACTTTTAAATATCGCGACTTCAAAAATATGGACAGTAACGACCTGGTCAACTTCCTGAGAGACTGTGATTGGTTGCTGTTTCAGGGTGATATCACTAACGTTGATGCCGCTCTCGCTCAGCTTGGCAACAACCTCATGGAGGAAGTTAATACTTTAGCCCCATTAAAGACTTGTATATCTTGCAAGGGAACACTTCCATGGGTTGACGCCGAGCTGCAGAGTCTTTATGAAAAGCGTGATGCAGTATATCGTCGGTATAAACGGGTTAGGACCGATGAACTTTTGGAGAATTCATTGAGCTGCGTAGAGAGGCACAGCTAAAAATTGATACCGCTAAACTTCGTACTTTCACAACAGACTATTTGAAGTGTTAAGTAAGTATCGAGTATGGGAAGAGCTACATAGCCTCGGACTCCTGCGTAGAAAGGTCTCGTCGCCGGTCGGCGAGCGTGCAATCATGGATGGTGTCGTTGCTGGGGCGCCCACAGAAGGTTTTACCTTCTCTGAGGTGAGTTTCAGCGACGTCATTCTCTCCGTTGGACACTTTATCTCGCAGGCTCAGGGGGGGGGGGGGGGGGCATTCCGCAAAGTTTGGTGGTTGGGTCGTTGCCTGTCATCGACCACTTTATGGTAAAGCTGTTTGATGCTTCGCTCTCTAGCGGACTTTTCCGACCCTTTGGAAGAAAGCGCAAATCCTTCTTCTTAATAAGTACCCAGTGCCGTCATCTCTATCTGACTTTCGCCCTATTGCACTCTTGTGTTTTCTGTCAAAGGTGCTGGAGAAGATAGTCCACGGCCAGATTCCTAACTTTCTTGAAAAACGCGGAGTTTTGGATCCGAGTTCTGGATACTTAGCGAAATTCAAGAGCAGAAAATACCATGTATTATAACATTTTTTATTGATAATAAACTGTATGGACCCTATAAAAGTCTAAAGTGATAAAAAAGTAGTTAAAATATTTATGAAATACTTATTAACCGATTGCATCTCAAATCATGCAGGCCGCCGTCTGCACCTATCTCGCCAAATTACTTCAAAATTTATTACTGTCTAAAAGTAAGCAATAAAACTATGTTAAAATTTACTCTTTATAAAAATTAAATTTTGGGAAACCAAAAAATGTACACCTCCTATGAAGTAAATTTTGTAAATTTTTTCCAACCTCAAATAAACTATGACCAGCGAACGATAACTTCTTTTTCCCATCATAAATTTTATAAAACCAAAGAAGTAAAGGCCCCCCCCCCCCCCCCCACCAACCTTATGGATTTTGGTTCCCGGCCAATTCTTCTAAAAAATTTACCATTTTGTACTATTTGATCTTCCAATGAAATGACTTCATAGGACCTAGGTCTGAAAATGAATAGTTTTCTCAGAAATCGAGTTCAAATGTATCGCATCACCCATTGTTGCATTGGCTGCTTAAAAGCTAAGATTTTTTTATTTTTTTTTATTTAAGCTTACCCAAGTCTCACTCGAGACTTATACAGCTGTATACAAATTCATTATTACAATGTGTGATATTATATTTAATGTTTATACGGTGATATTATATTTAATGTTTATACGCAGAGATTACATTTTTCGAAAAAATTACAAATATTTTTAATATAACGCACTTTAGGTTCAGCTAAGAATATCTACGTTAAATGGTAAAAGAAATTACTAAAAAAATTAATAAAAACACTTTATTAATGAAATTAATAAAGTTTAATGGTTAAAGAAATGTATTACTGAAAGAATTTCGAAGAGATAAGAAATTTCCACCATTTAAAAGCTAAGATACTGGCCGGTAAATGTTTCTTCAGGACTGACGATTATGCATACACACACATGTACACAGACATGCAGACACACACACACACTCACAAACGAAATGTCTGTCCTGCAGAAACATTTTCCGGCATCGGTATCTTAGCTTGCAAGCAACCAATGCAGCAATGGGTGATGCGATACATTTGAACTCGATTTCTGAGAAAACTATTCATTTTCAGACCTAGGTCCTATGTATCAAATAATACAAAATGGTGAATTTTTTATAAGAATTAGCCGGGAACCAAAATCCATAAGGTTAGTGAGGGAGCTCCTTTGATAATTAAATTTATAAGATGTAAACTTTATAAAATCGGAGATTTTACTTCTAAAACTTATCATAAGGATCAAAATTAAAATTAAAATTTTACTCCTCATAAGAAGTAAATTTTTTGATTTTTCAAGATTTACTCTTTATAAAAAGTAAATTTTTTGATTTAAAGAAATTTAATCCTTATAAGTACTTAGTAAATTTTTACACGGATTTACTTCTTAGCTTCTGGCGAGCAATTTTTCGTACGAGTAGTACGGGTGTGTAATTTTTGATTATCGATATTACTCAAATTGCATGATTTATGCACTTTTAAAAAGTGATTAATCAATTATTGATTTTCAAAAATCGATAAGTTTTTTCGTTTTCAACCGTGCTATTTCGTCTTTTTATTGACATTAAAAAATGATCCTGTATTTATTCGATCCTACTAATAATGCTTTTTCAATTTCAATTATTTTTACTGATTTATTTATTTTTTTACAAAAAAAGGCCCTTTTTGTCGTCTAATTTTTTTTTTCATGGATACGTAGCCTCAATACCTATATTTGCGAATATATAATATTTTTATAATAAATATACATAACTGACAGATACGACGAATATTGCATTAGTACTCTCATTTCAGGCATGTATGTATATACGTACATACATTATTATATTTAGAGTAAACATGAGTTTTGTACTACCAATAGTATAATGGCATATTTTTTTTATTTTTCTCGCACCACACTTGGGCTAAAAAAGAAAAGTGTTTATTTTATTACATGTGTACCAGGTTTAATTTTACAATAATTCTTTTTTGTTTGCACGTGTTACTAATAAAAAGTGAAATTTTCATAGTTTAACCCTTTTATGCACGCCCTAGTTTAGAATATTTTCGGGTTTTTGAAGAAAAGTTGTTCTAAAAAGATTAATTTTAACATTCTAAACACCTACAGAGTTTGTTGTGACTCCAAATAAACTATTCAATAGTATTTTCATTGTATTATGTTTTGTATACTGCAGCGACCTCTTAAAGTTGGGGGAAGAAAATTTCCCCAAGTGCGTGAAAGGGTTAAAAAAAATTAACTTAAACACCATGTTTTAGAAATAATTGATAATCTAGTTGTAAAGAAAATTTATTGTTCGTTGAAGTTGATTTTGTATAGAAAGAATTTGTAGTAGATTCTGTAAAGAAAAAATTGATCGATTTGTAACGAAAAGAATTTATTTAAAAATTATAACAACATTTCAGATCGTTTTTTAAGCTTCCTGTTCAGGACTACAAAACAAATTAAAAAAATAAACAGATTCAAAATGATTTGAAACAATTATTTGGAGATCATAGATAATAGAACCTGTCAAAATTATATATCAACGTGTATAAAACTTATTGTTGTCGAGTGTCCGTGTGTATACTTGTAACATGCGATACTAAAATTTGAGGACGAATTGGTTAGTTTAAGATTATATAAAAATGTAAATAGGATAAATATTATTAATTAAACCTACTAAGATTGCACCTCATGATTTTAACATGTTTGAATTTAACCTAATTGGCGACAAGCTGTAAGAGTTGATAGATTTGGATATTGACGATATAAATAACATTGTCTATTAAATCGATTGCAAAGATTGAAAATGTACTTATGTTGCTATGAGCAAAAGACAACTAAAAACACGCATTAACGAACATAAACACGATGTTAATAAACTCTTTACCACTTCGACATTGGCTTTAAATGTAAAAAATACAGTACAAAATTAATTTCAATAATGCACTCATTATTGATAAAGAAAAAAAGTCTTTTAAGATGTGCATTCTCAGAAATATTAAACATCTGCTTTCATGAAAACACAGTTAATCGTATGGAGGATACACAATTTCTTAAAAATATGTATAAAAAATCCGTAAATATCATTAAAATATATAGTTAATTAATTTTCTTGAATACTTTCCTCTTATTTATCTTCCGTTTAATTAATCTATTTATTTATTTAGAAGAGTCTAAGTGCGAGAGTCGTCGCCTCTCGGTAACACGATATTAGGAGTGCCGAGTAGATCTCCTGACCTGGTAGTTCGAATACTAAATGGTAAACCATCTTCAAACGCCCTACCTTACTATCTAAGCGCTGCTAAGTTATCTCTCACTGAGGACGGGAGGTGTTTTTTCTTAAATTTTAGTACCGTACGTTACATTATTATTATTACTATATGTTCTCCAAATAAGTGTTTCCAATCATTTTTAATTGCTTATTTTTATAATTTATTTTGTAGTCCTGAAGAAGAAGCTTCAGAAAACGCTCTGAAACGTTGACTGTAATTTTTAAATAAATTTGTTCATTTCAAATCGATTAATTCTTTCTTTGCAATATTGATAAGCTAATTGCATACATGTTATTAAAATATGTATATTGTTCAACGTACGGGGCACATGCGTGGAACGCTAAGAATACAACATGCGCCTTACCTTTAATTAGAAATTCCTTGTGGATGAATTTTCGCAAATATTTGGAATAGTGTCTTTTTTGCTTTTTTAGGGCGAAAAGGCGTTTTCAACGTTTACACAAAATTTCCTTGCATTACTGCAAAATGATGCCGTAATAGTTATTTTTTATATAGATCTGAACAAATAATTTCAACCTTGTGCAGACGTTTGCACCTGAACAAGTCGAGAGTGAAAAGTTCAGAAGAGTTTAAGATCACAATTTTGTCTCATGTGATTTACATTAAGCTCAATTTAGTAAATCCATTTTTATTCAAATATGCACAAAATCGAACTTTGCCTATAGTTTATCAAAAAATTAAATGTCCCATATACTACTTTGTTCTATAACTTGGAATTTGTCCATTACATTCCCTTAAAAAAATAGGTTAAATATTTATAATATCTTTTCCCATTCAAATACAAATGAATTTTTCCATATAATAATGTAAATGCAAAGATAAATATAAGTACAAATTATTTATACAAATCTTAGAATCAACATTTATAATAGTATATTTCGTTACTAGTGGGTGAAACAGGTGATTCTCGACGAGTGTGAGTTTGTTACCCGAGCGAATCGAGGGCACCAAAGAGGGTGATTCTCGTACAAGTAAAGAATCACCTGAGTGCATGTGTATCGTATACTATTATTTTGTAACAAGTTCGTAGAAAGTAGTGTCTCATACCTATTTAGCGTGTGTGAAATTGCACATTCTCGCACTCGCTCAACAGGTATGAAAAATTGACTTTCGCACAAGTATTTGAAAAAATAGTACAGTACGCAACAAGGGAGAGAAAGTGTTGGCGTGTCCATAGCATGGGCAAATTTACACCCGAGCCGAAGATGTTGCGTATGCTATTTTTCGCAACAGTACAAACTTCCCGTCCTAACCCCAAACGGGAAGTCGGTAATTTCGACCTCACTGTAGCGAAAAATACGTACCACGGGATGTAAATTCTTTACCTCCCTCGATGCGTAATGTACTATTTCGTTACAGCGAGGCTGAAATTACCAACTTTCCGTTTGAGGTTCGGACGAAAAGTTTATACTTTCAATTTGTAATAGTGAAAAACCTATTTTATACAATTTTGAATGATGACCAAACGTCTTTGCTATGCTATATATAGGTTTAAAAGAGCACATTTTACCATATACATATTTTTTTTTTAAAGAAAACTTCAATAAAATAATTGTGTTTCTGTAATTGTTTGTGACAGTATGGATTTCACATTGTCTTAATTTTTTAATGAAAAAAATTATTTTTAAAATCTATAAATTGATTATTATTGTCTGTTTGCAGGAATTTTAGCTGGACACGATAACCGTGTATCTTGTCTAGGAGTGACGGAAGATGGAATGGCAGTAGCGACGGGATCCTGGGATTCATTTCTACGCATTTGGAACTAATTTCTTTATTTGTCACGTTCTTTTGAAGAACTTATCCACAGCCAATCAGAAAAAATATATCAAAAAGCATTAAATCGTCAGCAAATGAGGAAATATCTCTTAGTATGATAAAAAGGGCGGCACAATTAGCGAATATGATTAAAATATATTTGAGACAGCGGTAAATCTCTGCCAAGTTTTAATAAACAAAGTATATAAATTACAAATTCGAAAATTAAGTTTCTTTCGAGAACTGTGCGGAGAGAATCTCGGGTACGCGTGTAATACGCGTTGATACATATTTTGACTGCCGAATACTTGGCAAAGAAGATCGATTGAAGACGTCGTCAAACGCAACAATAAAATCTAATTTAACCAGAATTATTCATAATAGTCTCAATAACCACATGATTCAAATAATAAAATGAAATGAGAAGAGAGAAAAAAAAGCATAATTACTGTACGAATACGTAAATAATAAAATAAGGAATTACAAAGCAAACATTTACATCTAAGAAAATAATAAAAAAGCAAATATTTGATACATTAAGACTAAAATTATAAATATCGTTGTAACTTTTTTCCTTGTTGATGAAAATATCATTAAGTTTGAGTCCATTATTTTAAGATTTTACTTTTGCTTATAATCTGCAACGACGTACAGTTAGAGAAAATAAAGGAACTACTTTCGTGCAAATTATACGATTAGTACATTAAAATTATGTCTTATATCTTGCGTTTGAGACGAAATATGATGTCAAGAAACATCCTCAAGAATCTTGAACACACTCTCATACATAATAATTCATTCAAGTTGATTTTGCATGTCTTACCTAAATAAATAAATCAAAGAAGATGAAGTAATCAATTAAAAAAAATAAATATTTAGCACATTGATTCAAGTTTTTCTACTGACCAACTAATTTAAGGATAAAAGTAAATTAATAATTATACAAGAAGTCGATTTTTTTTATGTAAGAAAATATACGAAAAAATAGATTGTTCATGCGATTATTTTTACATATTGTACTACTACCGCGTAAGTAAATACGAGATTGTAATGCAAACGTCTTTAGTTATCGATACAAAAAGAAAATTGAAGTAAGAGTTAAAGCAAATAATTATCAATCTTGTATGTCATTCCTATAATGAAATCACAAGCATACTCAAATATAAAGGAATACAAAAATAGATAAAATCAATAGAAACTCATAGAAATTAATGAATGTAAAATGAAATGTGAAAGGTTGAAAAGTTAGGATAACAAACGGAATTAAACTGATCGCATTGTGTTTTTTATTTCTCTCTTCTTTATATGCGAAGCGTGATTCGCAAAAGCTTAATAGCGATTGTGACTAAATAAATTCAAGATAATTATTACATCTTATAAGAATGTAATGATTACTGTACACGTAAAATTCAAGAAATATAACATTAAATATTATGCAGAATTAAATGGCATAAATCTGTATTTTCTCAAAAAGTATTTATGATAGTATTAAAAAACTTTTGCTACAAGTCAAAAACTACATAAGAAAGTTAAATATTAAAATAAAATTTTATCTAACTGGTATATTGAAAAAATAAGTAAAGTAAAGCTTACTTTTACGTACGCATTCGATTAAATTGTTAGAATATGATTTTAATTCGAAATTTTTCGTTTAATACAATCGCGTTAGCTGGATAAAGGAATCAAAGGATTATTTTATGACAATTTTGCATACGCGTGCTTTTTCTAATTCGACCTACAAAAACTGATAGACAAATTCATCAGTAGAGTGAAAAAATCAAATTAATTTGAATTTCCCCAACCTATTACATATCATAAAAGTAAAAAAAAGGGGTAAAAAAGTGTAACAAACATTAAGAAATTGTAAGAAATTATAAGAAAATGCGAAAAATTATAACTTTTTGTTGCATTTTGGATGTTTTTTTAGGTTAATCTACTTTTTTATAGATTTCTTTACGTTTCCTTACAATTTATGATATTTTCGAACTTAAGGGAAGATATACACCAAATTATAAATCCGAAAAAAATAGTGTTAAAAATAATTATAAACTATCCTCTATATCCTCTATTATATTAAAGTGCTTCCGTCAAGTAAAGGAATAATCTACCCCCAATTTATTAACTTCGTGTGGGTGAATGAAGGCGTATTCTTTTTAATATATGTCATGTACTAACTATGTTTGGGCAAGAGTACATGATGATATTTTTTATAATTATTTTTAATGTTTTTTAGAACATTTTTTTTTACGTTTAAGTTTACCGGGTCATTAATTTTGATTTTGTCACTTGGCGATTGACGTAGTTGTGACGATGTTTGACGTCACAGGGACCTTATAATTTGTTTTTCTTGTCTTTCTTTTTTTATTTATGTTGTTAATTTTTTTATGTTATTTTTCAATTTAATTTAAAAATTTTTTTGTGAATTGATCATCTCTGGTGTGGTCCAGATGGTTGTGATGCTGCGCGCATTTCACACACACACACACACACACACACATATATATATATATATATATATATATATACAGGGTGTAACTTAACCTCTTGATAATATTTATACTACGTTAAACTACATAAAAATTCAAATCGAAAACC
>JAPYZA010012690.1:0-10276 GCA_030522685.1 Eupelmus azureus | reverse complement strand
CTAAAAATAGGGTAAAATTTAATAATTTTATTAACATTTTTTTTATTAAATTGATGTTTTACACTGTAAAATTAAAAAATTTTTGTTTTTCAAAAAACTGTTCATTTACGCCAGAGTCATGAGGATACTGAAGCTAAATCCCTTTGGAAAAATCAATGTCATCGAACTGGTCAAGAGAAACCATACGGGGCAGGAATTTTGGATACGAAGGCTCATCGATTGATTAGGGGAGAATAGGTGCATCAAAATTCACTTGTAATAGCTTAAATTAAAGGTAATTTCTTCTACTTTCAAAAGGAATTTAAATTTTTCAAAAATTATGTTAAATATTAAAAATAATAAACTTTTTAATTTTCAGGTTTTAAAGGTATTGGGTCCCCTTAAGCGTATATATGTATACATGCACACAGGCAAAACGAGTGGAATTTCAAATGATCTATTATAATAATTGAACTTACATAGCAATAACAAAAAAAAATATTAAAGTGATTTCAATAAAATCATAAAACAAAGAGGCTACTGCAGTGCACAGCTTTCTGGTTTTATGATCAGCTGTAAGTAAATGCGCGTTTCTGATGCTGTGTGAGTGCGCGATCGGCCCAACGATATCATTGGTGTCATTGCTGTGCGTGACATCATGATCAGAGGGAGCACAAGCACGGCACTGAGATGTGCAATACTAAAGACTAGTTTCAAACTGACTTGGCTTGCCGTGCAGTCAAACTCAGGGAGAAACAAACCGAAATAAAAAAAACTATAAACAAATATTATATAGATGCAATGTTTGGTATTATAGAGTTAAGAAGACATTTTCGGCCACCATTTGGTGCCAGCGAGGAGAATGGAGACCAATGGTAATAAAACACCAGAACAAGAAGAAGATAACAACCCAAGTAATAATCAAAAGTTCTTATTTCTTAATTTCTTTTACATTATAAAACAAAGAAAACACTTAAAAATAATATAAAAATATAATAATAAAACAAATATTGATAACATTTAAAATATAAGATTAGAAGATAGAATTAGAATTGTAAACAATTTATTAAGAGAGTAGATGGCATATCTGTTTTTTTAGAACTTAGAGAATAAAATCCAAACATTGAACTAGAGAATAATTAAAATAATTGTTTACATAAATTTAGATGAAGTAGAAGAATCTTATATACCAAAAACGTTAGCACCCTTCTGCTACGTGAGACCGTCAGATAGAATGCAGTCAGACATCCACACCCTCCTCGAGACCACCAAAAGTCTTGCGGAATCTATGAAGGAGATGGTGCAAATGCAGAAAACGCTGATTGTTGATCAACAAAAACTGGCAGAGACCATGCTATCTATACAGAGGGCTACAGTTAGAAGTTTAGAGGTACGAAACCCATTGCACGAATCCATAGTTATTGAAAATAACAATAACAATAACAACAACTTAGAAAACATTAGAGTCATAAATAACACTACTAACACACAACAAAACAATTCAATAGTTGAACTAAACCAAACAGTTAGAAATTTGAAACAAACAATAGAGTCAAGTAACATGTCAAAAGTAAATATTAAAAGGGATTATAAATTAACACAAACAATAGGATTAAATATTTGGCTAGACTACCTAAAATCGGAACTCACAAAGAGTGAATTATTAGATGTAATAGATTCTAAAGTTCCGGGACCTGTGAACTTAGACGAAAAAGTTAAGAATAGAAGACAGTTTATATTATAAACGAATACTAGACATAAAAAAACCCTAAAGAGATTATACAAAAATTAAGAGAACTTAGACGAACAGAGGGGAATTTATCCGCAGCTACCGTTGGAACGAAACTATACAACTTGCAACTAAAGAAACATGAAAGAATAAATGACTTTTATAATAGATTCGATGAAATTGTTAGAATGTATGAAACAAGTGGTACAGATATACCTCTAATGGAAGCAGAAAAGACCGGAGCTTTTTATAAAGCGGTCGAAGGATTAAATCCTGAACTTAGATCATCATACATAACAGTATTAACAACACAAGGAAAAGAGATGACGATAAACGAGATGAGAACTTATCTTTTACAGTTAGAAGCATCAAATAGAGGTAAAGGGCAAAATAAAGAGACTCACAGCCAATGTAGCTCAGAGGCGTCCCACAGGGCAAGGGGGAATCCTCGATAGATGTTTTCGATGTAATGTGACAGGCCATGAACAATCAGCCTGCCCACTAGCCCAATATGGCCTATGGTTTTGTTAAATTCACCACGTAAAAGCCAAAAATAAAGCCACCAACTGCCCATACAAGCAGGGCACGTCAACACAAAGGTTAGCTACATATAAAAATTCTAATAATAATGACAGAAACTCAAACGCACACAATACACACAACAGAGGTAAAAATATTAGAGGTAGAGGAAAATTTATTTGAAAAGAAGTGAAAGCTTACATACCAGGTAAGAACACAAATAACGTAGAAAAACAAACACAAATTACATTCATAGCAGACTCGGGAGTTACAAATCATATATTCAGTAAAGGGATAGTATTAAGCAATTTTAGATGGTGTTCAGGAGAAGTAATTAGAAGCGCTAATAAAAATGACATATCAAACATTAAAATAGATGGTAAAGGAAACTTGTTACTTCATCAAATTCAACAGAAAACAAATCGATAAAACTATCAAACGTAATATCAGCAGGTGATATAGCTGAAAATTTAATATCTCTAAGACAACTTGTAGATGTAGGATTAGGAATATATTTAGATGATAAAACATTAAAAATCTTTGACAAGAATAGAGGCTTAACATACATAACAGGAAAATAGGTAAAACCCAACTGGCTAATTACTCTAGATGTAGAAAAAACAAATGAAGAACCAAACAAAAACCAAGAGTATGAGAAATACTCGCTCACAGCTAGACTGGTTTCACTAGATGAGTTTTTACAACAATCACAAACAGATTTCTTAAACTTAGACGAAGATGGTGATATAAACAGTAAGAACAGACAACAAGTTGAAAACACAAAAGAAAACCCGTTTGAGATTGGAAGGAAAAAATTGGAAAAATCCATTCAAGTAAAAGAAATTAATATTTCAATAATAATGAATAACGATTTTAACCTAAATGAAAACACACTGAAAAGAAAAATACACAACTTAGAAGAATTAGATCCAGAGGAAATTGCAAAAATTCTAGATGATGGAAATAATGACTATACAAGATTTGCGAAAGCCTACTGTGTAAAGCAAAAGGATGAAGCTGGATATTGCTTAGAGAAGTTTTTAACATTAACCAGAAATCTACTCGACAAAAATGAAAAAGTGTGCTATATTAGAGTTGATAATCGAAGAGAATTCATTGGAGGAAAATTTTTAGACGTAATGCAAAGAAAATAGAGGATGCGACTCTAATTATCAAAATTGATGATGAACCGAATAACAAAACAAAACGGAATGAAAACAACTACTTAGAAGATGAGCAAAGGTATGCTTTCATAGCTAGAACCAATAAAGATCCAACATCTTACAAAGAGGCCATGGAATCAAAGATAAATGGTTAGAAGTAATTAAAGAAGAACTCAAATCCATGGACGAAAATAAAGTATGGCAAATCGTAGATAGACCTTCGACTACATTAGACGGCAAGAAAGTCCATACGATAGACTCGAAATGGATCTTTAAGAGGAAAACAGGGGAGAAAGGCGAAAACATTTTCGAAGGAAGACTTGCCATTAAAGGATTTAAAGATAGAAACGAGTACGAGTTAAAAGAAACGTACGCCCCTGTATCTAGACTATCAGTGATCAGAGCATCACTGGCAATTATAAACAAATACGACTTAGAGGTATGTCAAATGAACGTCAAGACCGCATTTCTGAATAGAACCTTAGAGGAAGAAATATACATGGAAATTACAGAAGTCGCTTTATGGCTTGAGAATCAGCCCAAAAAGATGGAACAAGAGATTCTCTGAAGAAGCACTTAGATTGGGCCTAGAGAAATATATCAACGAGCCCTGCCTGTTTACATGGAGAAAAGATGGAAAAGTTGTGTTACTTATCCTATATGTAGATGACATAATTCTTGCAGGCAACGATATACAAAAATTAGAAGGCATTCAAACTAAATTGTGCAAAACATTCAAGATGAACGGCATGGGAAAACTAGAGACTTTCTTGGGTATGGAAATAACTAGAGCTAAAGAATAGAAGGTTAACTTTATCACATGAAGAATTGTACAGCTCAAAGAACTCCCATGGTAACTAGACAGATCAAAAATAGGGAGATCAAAAATCGAGAAAACTTAGAAGTAGATGAAAACCAAACAAAGACAAAAGCACCGTATAGAGAAGCCATAGGAAGTTTACTCTACCTGGCAGGTGCTACCTGACCTGACATAGCTTCTGCCATGAACTACTTATCACGCAAACAATTAGATGCAACTGAAAAAGACTGAAAAGACGTCAAAAGAATTTTTAGATACCTAAGAGGAACTACAAATCTCGGAATAACTTACAAGGCCGAAGAGGAAATTTTAGAAGCCATGACTGACGCAAACTTTAGAGATTGGTCAGGCTCATCATCTACCGGAGGCTATATAATCAAGTTATATAATGTCTCGATAATGTGGCAAAGCCATAAACAGTCGTATGTAACATTATCCACTTGCCGAATATCTCGCAATGAGCGAAGCTTGTCAGGAACTTATCTCACTTGACAAGGCAATTAGAGATATCACAGGAAAAACTATGTGACATTCTGGTGCGACAACAAGTCAGCCGGAGACTGCACTCAGATAGATGGCAGTTACAAGCTAAAAAATTTTGATGACGACCTAGAGATAATTAGAAACTACTTAGAGAATAGAAAAAGAACGAGAACCAAGAGACACATGTCTGCAACTCACGGAGATTATGTCAAATCGTGTGTTTTAGAAGGAAAGACAAAGAAGAAGCTTATTAAGATAAAAAAATTAAGATCGAATTAGATAAATATAGAAGTTTTAGAAGTTTAACAATAAAATAGAGTTAGAAGTTTCTTTTTGTATCTTTGATAATAAATTGATCTTAAATAAGCAGTGGTGAGTTATTTTAAACCTTATACATGTGTGAAATCGAAGTGTGGGGGTGTTAAAAATGCGAAAGCTTCGATTCCCCATACTGGGACATCTATCTTAACAGTAAGCAGAGACACGCAGGGAAGTAGAGTCTCTGAGTCTAGTAGCGCAGTTACCCACACCACTCCTGCCTACAGCGGAGGGCACCCGCGCTAGCTCTCTCACTTCTCCAATGCACGCCGCAGCAGCAGCAGCAGCTACAGATGGACTTTTGCTTCTCCGAGATAGACGCCACGCTATATAGAGATTTGTCTGAGGATCAAGCCTTATTTAAAATAAATAGTTTTCTTTTAAAACACAAGTGTATTTATTCTAACATAACCGACCCACAGGAGTATCTACTTCAACACAAACAAACCCGGCGAAGTTAGACTCGTCTTCAATGCGGCCACGAAACGATCAATTAGATTGAGGTATCGATTTACTGCAAGCTCTCCCCGGAGTATGGATACGCTTTAGATAATTCGCAGTCGCGGTGAAGGCAGACATTAAAGATATGTATCTGCGAGTGAAGGTACGCGCAGAAGATCGAGGAGCTTTACGCTTTCTTTGGCGCGGCAAACATCGCGGCAAATATCCTAAAACGTTTGAAATGACGCGCTTGATTTTTGGGACAAATTCTTCGCCGTGCAGCGCCTTGTATGTTTAGGATACAAAAGAATTCGCCATCGAAATACCGCAAGCTTCTCAAAGCGTGATTAAAAATTCGTACGTGGACGATTATCTGGCTAGTCGAAGCACTGTGTCGGAAGCTTGTAAGCTCATTCCAGACGTAGTCGAGATAAATTCTCGTGCTAATTTTCTCATGCACGGATGGGCTAGCAACACCTCGCGTGCTTTGAATGATATCCCGAACGTTACCCCTTCCTTAAATAATACGCAAATGCACTTGCAATCGAGGGGGAGAACGCGTCCTGGGGCTAACGTGGGATACACAGTGTGACACTTTAGGCTTTAAAGCGGGGATCGACCTCATTCCGAAAGAATTACTCACCGGTAAAAGAAAGCCAACGAAACGAGAGTTTTTAAGAATCGTCATGTCCGTGTTTGATCCTCTCGGACTAATAGAGCCTTTGACAGTTAAAGCAAAATTAATTATGCAGCAGATTTAGCAAAGCGGCGTAGATTGAGACCACGCTTTGAAGGTCGAGGAATACGAAAAGTGGCTCGTGTGGTTAAAAAACTTGCAAAGTTTAGGTACGTGTAAAATTTCGCGTTGTATCACGCCGATAAATTCGCCGTTTGTTCCCTGGTAGAAATTTTCATCATAATCTGGTCCTATATTAAACATTTTTTTCAAAACTGGTTAATAATTGATCAATTTTCACTACAAAATGATCAGTTTATCAAAAACTGACCAAAATATGGTGAACTGTCAAATAATAATTTTATGAGTAGTAGATTTTGATACGAAGGAGGAAGTCGATTATTTAGCTCCCGAGACGTTTTTAGACCGAGCGAGGCGAGGGAGAAAATTCGAGGAAGGTAAACATCGATTTACGCCTTAGTGTTGAAATTTATTTCTCACCGCGAGAACCGAAAAATTATGATCGGAGCAGTGATTTTGAGATTAGTTTTGGACGAAAAATTTTAATAAGTTCATCCACGTGAGCATGAGGCACATTAAATCTGACTATACATTTTTGAAATCGTTGAATTTCACTGCACTCTGGAACATTTAATTCATGTTCTTCGGAACTGTCACTGCTTTTATAATCAAAAAATAATTCATTTTCAAAAATTGAATCTTCACTGAAATTTATATCATTTGGCTCACTAGTTTCTGCATTTTATAGTATATTTATCAACTAAATCGTTTAACCTACTCTTTTTCTTTTTGTCGTCATATTTCCTTTTTCTATTTGTATTTTCCATTTTATTCTTAAAATTTTTGAAAACTTATTTACACAATAAGGACGACAAGCAACATAACGTCATCATAACCTTCATCTCTACTGCTCTAAAATGGTATCTCTCTCTCTCTCTCTCTCTCTCTCTCTCTCTCTCTCTCTCTCTCTCTCTCTCTCTTTCACTCACTCTCGCTCTCTAGTCGAGTTTTGAGGCTGCTAGTAGGGGCTGCCGTTACGGACCGAACTTCGGTAAAGCTGTTAGCGGTTTCACTATTTTATGGTAATTTTTTAATCATTTATTAATCAGAAATTAATCTAAGAAAACTGGTTAATAAATGACGAATGATCATTTTTAGATGGTGTATTTTCTACCAGGATTTTTGCCCAACTGCATGTTTTTTCCGACGCGAGCTTGAAAGCTTATGCTCCAGTAATTTATGCACGCTATGAACTACCGAATACGACTTCGCAAGTATTTTTAATAGCAGCTAAATCAAGAGTAGCCGATTTAAGCGCGTCGAATCCATGGTTTATTGGACCGGATTTTTTACGTTTGACAGAATCACAATGGCCTGTGCAAAGGTCTTTCAGCGATGCTGAATAGAATGAGATCGGAAAACAAGAACTAAGAAAAACATGCATTCATGTAGTTGACGCATCGCAAGAAAATCTCCCTCTTACCGCTAGGTTACTCGGATGGCGAGGCTGGTTAACTGCAGCAAGACGAGTACAAAAATATTTCAATCATTGGTGCAAAAATCATGAAAAAGTAAGCACCTACGGAGATTCTAAAACTGAAAAATGTTGGATTCGCGAAATTCAAAGTGCGTGTTTTAATCCTGAAATAAATGCAATTAATGAAAGAAAAAATTTACCTAAAAACAGCAAAATTGTAAACTTTCGACCTTATGTAGACGAGGAAGGTATTTTGCGAGCGGAAGGACGCGCGAAAAACTTTGAAAATATTGAATTTAATAATAATCCTATTATATTTATATATGATAGCAAACACGCCGCGACTAAATTGCTAATTATCGAATACCACCGCTGCTTCTACCATTCGAGCCACGAAACAGTCATTAACGACCTGCGACAGGAATTTTATATTGTAGGCTTAAGCAACACGCTACGATTTATTGTACGCGAATGTCTCACTTGTACAATGCGCCGCGCTCAACCTCAGAACTCCGTGATGGCAAAGCTTCCAGCTGGGCGTTTAGCGCACCGTGAAAGGCCCTTCAGGCATAGATTACTTTGGGCTTATGTTCGTCAAAATCGGACGACGTCGAAGCGCATGATTAAATCAGTTAAAATAGCTCTTAATGCTGTACTTAAAGAACAAGCTCCTAGCAAAAAAGTCTTACACACCTTATTGTTAGAAATAGGGCATTCTGTAAACTCATGCCCTCTCACACACGTCTCAGCTGACCCAAGAGAAGACGAAGCTCTTGCCCCCAATCACTTTCTCATTGGAAGCTCCTCGGGCGAATTAAAACTAGGACAGTACGACGCGCAACACTTATCTCCGCGAAAAAAGTGGCGTATTGCGCAAGTGTTTGCGGACGCTTTTTGGAAGCGCTAGTTGCGAGAATACCTGCCCACTCTCATAGCGCGAGGAAAATGGACGAGCGAAAAGACGTCAATTAAATTAAATGATATTGTATTGATCGCAGATCGACAAGTACCTTGAAATAAATGGAGAAAAGGTAAAATTGTCAATACTTATGTAGGCGCAGATGGAGTAACACGAATAGCAAGAATAGCAACTGCGTGCGGAGATTTTGTAAGGCCAGTACATAAGCTTCTCAAATTATTCAATGTATTGTAAAGTCATAAGTATTCCCTGAATTGGTTTTTCAAGAAAATCTCACGGGAGGGTCGGGGAAATGCGGCTAGGAATCCGTTAAAAAGTTTCTGGTTCTCAAATGATATAAGGTCAAGAAGTTATGTTTGACCGAACGCTCCTTTTGGTAAGAGCGGATTTTTTTCATTTTTCCGACTATTTGACTTTATGATGTCATAGGAATGGACTGAATTGGTTTTCAGAGAAAATCTCTCGGAACAATCGGAGGAACGCGGTTAGGTATCCGTAACAAAATTCCAGTTCGCAAATTATATAAGGTCAAGAAGTTATGTTTGACGGAATGCTCCTTTTAGAAAAGAATGGATTTTTTTAATTTTTCCGAATATCTGTCTTTATAATGTAATAGCAGTGGACTGAATCGGTTTTCAACGGAAATCTCATGGAAGAGTCGGGGGAACGCGGCTAGGAATCCGTAACAAAATTTCCAGTACTCAAATTATATAAGGTCAAGAAGTTATGTTTGACCGAACGCTCCTTTTGGTAAGAGTGGATTTTTTCCATTTTTCCGACTATTTGACTTTATAATGTTATATAAATGGACTGAATCGGTTTTCAAAGAAAATCTCATGGAAGGATCGGGTGAACACGGCTAGGAATCTGTAAAATACGCTGCTAATTCATTAGCACTAAGCTTCCTCAAAGGAACGTTATGTATTTAGCACATTATTTTATTCTTAATCATTCGAGCGACGTAAAGATAGTTGGGTTCTCTTTTTTTTATTTTATATTTGCGAAGCACGCTCTAAAAGTTAAGGTGTGAATCCACCCAAGAATTCAAAACTTATCTCAATTCACACCTTATGAGGTGTGAATTTTAAAATTTATTGAAATTCACACCACATAAAGTGTAAATTGTTAAGTTTACTGAAACTTACACCTCATAATGTGTGAATTTTGAAGTTTATAGAAATTCACACTTCATAAGGTGTGAATTTTAACATTCACACTTTATGAGGTGTGAATTTTTAAATTTATTATTAGATTTATACTTAAAATTCGCACCTTACGAAGTATGAGTTTCGAAATTCCCACCTTACAAGATGTGAATTTCAATAAAATTCAAAATTCACACCAAGTAAGGTGTGAACTTCAATAAACTTCAAAATTCATACCTCAAAAAGTGTGAATTTCAATGAATTTGAAATCTCACATCAAATAAGGTGTGGATTTTTGGATGGATTCACACTAACTTTTAGAGACTGTCATTATTTTTTGATCTTTGTATTATCTTCTTATATTTTTTAAAATTTATATATTTTAATAAAAAATTAATTTCGATCAATAATGCTAATACATATTAAGGGGACCCAATACCTTTGAAAACTGAAAACTAAAAATTTTATTATTTGTAAAATGCAACTTAATTTTTAGGCACTCGCCCCCTATACATGCAATATATAGGTACTCAGGGCGAATGCCTTATACGTTTGACCACAAAACGGTTTTTCCGTACACTTTGGG
>JAPYZA010012687.1:0-12928 GCA_030522685.1 Eupelmus azureus | reverse complement strand
TCTCTCTCTCGCTCGCAGCAGCACTACCCCATCCCCCCTCTCACCCCTTCGCTGGCGCGCGCGTTCCCCTGGCGACGGACGCGTGCGCGCCTCCCCGCGTTCCGCTGCTGCTTCTTTTTTCTTCTCCTCTCTTGCTCACGTTCGCTTCTAAAGGCGGCCGAAGGGTACAAGCCCGCGCCGGAATCGCGATATTTCGACTGCTGCGCGCGTACGTGATCGCGTGGCTGGAGATCGATTTTTTTTCTTTTCCTTCCAGATAGCCCGTTACATTTCTCATTCGGACGATTTGCGGCGCCGGCGTTACTGAGGCGCGCTTTTGGACTTGGATGTGCGGTTGTGTTTCTTGTAGGGAATCGCTTTGTTTGCATTGATGGATGGGAGATTGTTGGCTTTGGCGCGGTAAGATGATCGTTTGGTGATTTGTTTGAAATAATGGAGTATGTGGGTCATAGATTCCACTGGGGTGACAAAGCTATTGTTATGGAATAATAGTTGAGATAAGGTTGGCGGAACGATACGTTCATTCAATAATATTCGTCTATTAGCTATCTAAAAATCTCGCTGGTTAAAGACTGCGAGGGACCCGGCACGTATGTAACGTCCACACCACGTAATATTCGTTTACGCGCGTGGAATTAATATCCCGCGTTTTTAGCTCGCGACTTTCTCTCGCTACACTACTGTGCGTGCCCGACTTCGGCATTGAAAAAAACAACGTCACTAAAACAGATATATGGTTTGCCGGGCTCCGCCGGCAAAAACTTGAAACACATCGCTCGATCAGATTCTATATTCATTTAATTAAAGGCCAATTTATTTTACTCTATACAAACCAGCGCCAGGCGGATAGCTCTCCAGAGTAAATAAAATTTTTTCGTATCAACACCAGCCGATACGTAAACGCTCATTCCCCATCGCCAAACAAAATCCAAGTTTACTCAACTCTCCCTTTTCAAAAACCAATATTTCAGTCCAAACATCCGCGTCGTCCCGCCAACCCCATCCACGCGCGACCTCAAAGAGCAATTCAATTAGTCTCAAAGACCAGAGCGCGGCGTATACACCCACGCCACCTGACCTCTCAGCATAAAGCGTTCAAGTTGCCGAAATCAGGAGCGTAAAAGCCGGCGCGACCCCCGGCACTATATACGGGTCAACGAAACGACGAGCCGATTAGCCCCTAATAAAGGACAGAGCGAGAGAGTCACGCGCGCGCTCGTGGGTGAATTCCAGCAGCTTCTCTCTCTCGGCGTAGAGCGGAACGTTCCCGCCGGAGGATTATCCTTTCTCCATTCCACGAGGCGCTCTCTCGCGTATGCCGTCAGATATATACGGACGCGAGCGGCTGGGAGGAAGAGAGAGAGAGAGAGAGAGGCTACGTCCTCGGGTGCAAGGCTTTCACCTAGCTTGGCAGGCGCGCAGAGAACCGCTGCGCTCGCGTGGCGCGCGCGCTCCGTCTCGCTCCTTCTCCTCTCTCGGCTCTCTGCCGTCAAGCTGTGTGCCCGGTTTTACACAATATACATATAGCGTTACGACAGCGCTTGACTGCTCTGTCGCTCTGTAGGTCCGGGGGAATTGAAATTTTCTTTTCGGGTTTGGGTGTTGGGATTTTTGGGTTTTTGGGTGGGTTTGAGTTTTGGTTGTGGTTTGGTTTTTGGAGGAAGTTTGTTATTGGTTGTTGGTGTATTGAGACTTTTTGGGAACGATTGGTATTTTTACGATAGTGGGAATCTAAATTTATAGTGGAAATTTTTTTTAGAAATGTATCTTTTTAAATTCACTTTTAACGTGTAAATTTCAATTTTAAAATGATCAATATTAATATCAAAATAAACCTAACTAATACGATTAAATACCCTACTTAATTTCAAAAATATCTAATTAAATTTTCTACAGTGACAGCACACTTATATAGGAATAACTGCATCACTCAAGCGAATCAAGACATCACAATCAAATCTTTGTTTACATTCAATATTTTAA
Organism: Eupelmus azureus; assembly: GCA_030522685.1. Taxonomy (NCBI): domain Eukaryota; kingdom Metazoa; phylum Arthropoda; class Insecta; order Hymenoptera; family Eupelmidae; genus Eupelmus; species Eupelmus azureus. The sequence continues at coordinate 10,945 of JAPYZA010012687.1, read as the reverse complement.
TGACTCCTCATATTCCGTATCACTCACGACACTCATCATTCAACAACCGCACAAACCAAGCCCAAAAAAAATCCAACGAACAAAAAAGAGCCACGACATCTAGAACCCAAGGAATTCTCCGTAACAGCGCGGGAATCCCGCTCTGCATTTCCATTCCGAATGCAGCGCGAGAGAGAGAGAGAGAGCCGGCGGGCAGCGTAAAACGCAAGCGCAACGACGCAGCAGCAGCAGCGCTAGCCTTATACGCGAGCGAGTGAGATAATACACGTATATATACAGCCGAGAGCGAGCGAGAGAGCGGCGGGCGGCTCTTGTGTATAGTTATATAGGCGGGTGAGGCCTTCGGAGAGCTGGCAGAGCGGAGGAAGGAAGGAGCAGGGCCCCGCTATCCTCGGCCCACGTCCCTGGCCTGGCGCGCTCCCGCAGCCAGACTCGAAGTCACTCTCGCACGCGCCTAGATTATGTCTGCGAGCGAGCGTTGAAAACTGCGTCTCGCTCTCTATCTCGCCTTCGCGGGACCGTGTACAAAGAGGAGCGAGAAAGTTCCGGAGAGTGCAGTTTTCGTGAGCGGTTCGGATGGTTGGGGTTGAGGTAGGTTGGGCTTGTTTTGAGAGAGGTGAATTTTGGCAGGCGGTTTTGATTGGGAGGAGGAGGAGTGATGATGTGGGTGTAAGGGAATGGTTGTTTGTTTTGGTGGAAACGTCTTGGTTTGAAATGACAACCCTCGTCATGGATAATAGTAGGATGCAAGGTGGTGCTGAGACTGTTATAATGGAAATACAGACATTTATGACTTTATGATCTGTAGAGTGATTTATGATCGATAAATTTATTTGATTGTATAGTGATGATCATATAATTAATCATACGTAGTTTGAAACATTTAATCATTTGTGTCTTTTAGAAGTATATTTGCTTTATTCAATATTTAAACCAAAAAGAGAACGAAAACAAGAGAAAAACCAGAGAAAATCCATTTTCCTTTTCTTCTAATGACCATCATACTAACCTCTTGATTTACGCTATCTCTCTAAACTTTTTCCTTAAAAATATAGAAAGGCTTCAACAAAGAGAGTAACCCAAAAAATTACCTCACGGATTTTCCGCGAAAATGAAGAAGAAAAAAGGTGGTTTAAGGCAACGGCGGACGAGGGGAAAATTCCATCGTCTGCCTGTCTTATTTTCCAACTGGCTAGCGTTACGCTGTTTCTAAAGCGGAGGGGAGAATAGACGAGAGCTGGAAAAAGGAAGGGAAAAATTTGCTCCTTCTGCCGAGAAATCCTCGCGGAAACTCGAACGTAATCTAGAACGGAGAAAGCCGGATTGCTTCCGTTTACGGCCTTGAACCTACGGGCTCTTGCGCTTTTTGGATATTAGCTGCTTTTTATCTTTGGATTTTTTTGAGATTAGCACGTGAAATCAGAAGAAATTGTTCAATTTATTTAATTTGTTCTTCAAAATTTAATCTGCTGCAGATATTACCGGTGGAATTGTTGGTATACAATTTTTTTGGGTCATATTTAACAATGGTTGTAAAAAATTCCTGATCCGAACATTAAAAAAAGAAGAAGCTCTATGGTCATTATATTTATTTTTATTTTATTACCATGCTGAAACAAAACACTATTTCTAAATTACTTATTCATGATGTTCGCAGTTAGTACGTGGTTAAAAAAAGGCAATAAAGAGAGCATGGTCTGTAAAAATCAACGCTGCATATCTTCTATATAATTTTAATAATACATGTAACCAAAAGTTCTCCGTTTTTCGGCGAATGATCAAACGGTAGCGACGAAGACGAAGCGGTCTGCTTCCCCCCTATTTTTTAAGATCTCGCGCCTCTTACATCCTAGTCGTAAACAGGTGGGTAACGACCTTGTCGAGAACATTTTAGACCATCAAGAAGAGGGTGGTCATTAAATATCTGTTTTATGGTACTTGAAATGTTATATCGAGCCTGATGGGGTGTAAATTTATGAGCGCAGATATAGTGGGGAAAATGACAGTTTCCCCCAGCAACGCCATAAATAATTAATTCGGTATAAATTAATGATGAAAACACTAAGCTTAGCTCCGATAAGTTTAAAAAGTTGATGAGCACAATCTTCGGATAAAAATTTACACATAAATCGAAAAACTTCAGGCACGCTGAGGAGGTCAGAGAAATAAGGTCAAGCCATATCCCATAGCAACGGTGAAGAAGAAGAAGAAGACAAAGAGTGACTGGAATTGACCGAAAGAGTTTAGGAGCGTGGGACGGGCGTTAGCCATTTAAGGAAGTGGCTGGAACACTCGAAGTAGAAGTCATCTGGAGGGAGCCATCAACTTGAAAAAGAGCGAAGAGATTTGGGATCTTGTTTTATTTCTCTGAAGTAACGGATATTATTATCGTATCTATCTTCATTTAAATTCCTCTAGTGAGTTGTAATAAAATTAAATATTTATAATCATTCAAATTAACTTAAAAAAAAATAAAAGAAGCTCGAAAAATTAAACTTTCTCCACGCAACCTATTAACCTACGACATCAACCTCTAAAAATCATCCGCTAAACAATATTCTTCAACGCACCAACACAATCTCTCCAAACAATCCGCTACAAAAAACCATCCAAACCAAGCACCACACTCATCACCTACTCCAAGCACCGCGCCTGATCATTCCAGAACATCTCACTGCGCATCAGCTTGCGCAAATCCTCCGGCGCTCGACAATCAGCAGCTAAAACCAGAGAATAGACGTAAACAATTTGGCGAGAGAAAGGAGCCGCGGAAAAATTGCGCCTCGGAGCAGCTAGCTCTCTCGCTGCTTTATACACCGCAGGCGGCGCGGCCCGTGACACAGTTTCCGCGCGGCGGAGAGGAGAGCGACTCGCCTCGGCGACTCGATCCTCTATAAGCCCCCGACTCCCTCGCGCGAGAGCGCCGTAAAAGCCCGGCGAAAGGAATGCAATGCGCGCGCGTTTTCTTAGATCTTAGCGGCCCCCGCTGCTGTTGCTGCTGGAGTGGGGGCAGCCAGACAAGATGGAGATTGATCCGCCGGACCTGACTGTGATATCACGCTGAGAAGAGAGGCTTATGGGTTGCGGTTGAGCGAAGTGTCGAGCAGGTGATCGCTCGGGTTAAGAAGTGAGCTGCGGTTCGGTTGGTGCGTTTGTGGGGGATTGTTGAGGAGGAGAGGATGCTTGTATGGTTGTTGTGATAGGGAGGGAGTTTGACGAGTTTTGATGCGCGATTAGTGCGTTTAGTTTGTGCGAGTAGTTTATGAATTTTTGTAGTGTGTTTAAGTAAAAAATATACGTGTTCATATTGGTTCTATTGTTTCGACAAGCTTTCACTATGATAAACAATAACGATCGAAAAACTACGATTATGGAGAATCTTATACTTTTTGTAATTTAGGATTATGGAAAGATATTATAGTTTTGAAAACAAAATTGGATTAACGGATATATCTGATTAGAAATTAATGCCTGACAAAATCTAAACTTCCCTAACCTCACCTCTCACCCTCTCGAAAAAAACAATAAGCATCCACGCTCAATCAGCTCTCACCCAGCACACTAACTACCTTTACTCTCCACCAAACTAACCTCTACACAAGCCCTTCGAAAAAAAAACACGATCAAGTACCTAGCCTCTCTTGGCCGTTTCATGAATGAATCAACACGCACGATGGACGTGCGGCGCGCTATGCAGCCCTCGCCGACACGTGAGAGCTTGCCGTCGTTGCGGAGCGCCAAGAATCGATCGTGTGCGAATCTTCCACGCGCGCCCCTCGCCGAAGATTAACCTTGCGCGTTCTATTTTAACAGCGCGCTCGGCTTTTGAGCAATCGCGTATATCGATGAGAGCCGCGCGTGCGCCGGTATTTTTTGGAGTGCGAGGTTTTTTGTTTTGCTCGAAATTTTGGTGCGGTGGGAAGGGAAATGATTGGAGATTGGTGTTAAGGAGGGTTATTTGAATTGATTGGTAGGGATGGTTTGGTTATTGTGGTTAGTGTGGTGAAATTGTGGTGGAATTTGGAGGAGTTTGGTGGGCATGTTGCGAGAGTACTTGAAATAGCTTCGAAATCTAAAACTGGATATTCATATTCACACTTTTACTTACTAATCGAGTTAGTGACGTCAACGAGGCTCGTACGCGAATTCCCTATCGAGTGTTATTGTTATTTTTAACCGACGACGTCATAATTCATATCGCACTTAAATGTTTTTATTCCCTTTTTTATTGGGCTTGGATAATTTGATAAATTTATTGTCTACGATTTTTCGATAAACGTATTAAAGTCTATTTCTGTGGTAATCGATATTCAATTAATTCCGGCACGAACAAATTGACTATTACTCTAGTTTTAACTTTCAGTTTACCTGGAACTCTGGAGTATATTCAATTAAATATTCATTTTTTACCAAAATTACTCGAAATTAATTGCCTTTACATGAAAGTATTTATTATTTGTAAACGATAAAACGTAAAATTTTCGCCAAATTAAATATTCTACACACATACAAGTGCATCAATCGTATTGCATTTCATTATGAATACTAACACGCCCAAATCATTAAACGTTTCTTTAAATGGATAACACTATCTCAATCGTCTCAATCATCAGATACCAAAAGAATAAACCTAAAATTCATCACCAAACAGACAGAAGCCTCAGTCCGTGAATAAATCGACTTTCTCATCAATCCTCGCGGAGAACAGGGGACAAATCGCTTTGCACCTGTGTCAATCGAGCGCACTCTGTGTGCACAGTGCCTAACAAGCGAGCGCAATCCCATGAACCAACTCGCGAAGAATCGAGGCTTCGCGCGCCTCGCTCGGCGGCAGCAACAAGTCGACGGCTAGAGAGACAGTCGGAGGCGGCGGCGCCGAGTGTAAACAGTTTGCGCGCGCAGCGCGGAATGCGCGCGCGAGAAAATAAAAAAAAAGGAAAAAGAAAGAAACGCGCAGGAAGTCGAGTGTAGAGCGACGAACGTCTCAATTCCGCGGCTTCATCCTTCCGCTCTTCCTTCCTCTCTTCTCTTCCCGGTCATTGTGGTGCGGACCCTTAGGTCAACAACCGCTCGGTTTCTCTTTGAAAAAGGAACGGACTGACGGGTGCAAGTGTACCGCGCCGCTTGCGCGCTGCTCTCGCTCCTTTCCTTTTTCACGCGATGCCACGGCGTTGAGGAATCTTGGGTGATCCTCCGAAAAGAGGAGATAGGTTGAATATGGGTATGATCTGGGAGGTGGATTAAATCTTAGGTCTGTATATGGTCGTAGCGGACGTTTGTTGCGTGTAGGATGAACGAAAGAAAAATAAGAATGACAGCAGTGAACAAATCACTAATTATCTCTTTTTTATCAAACTACTTAGGCCTGAGAAATTTTCGGAAAATTGAAAATTAAATACGAAAAAAATGGATTTCGGTATTCTCGATAACAAATATAGAGGTTTTCATGTCAAGTTAATGTAGGACTGGTTATAAAATAAAATTATGCTCAGTATCATGCTTCCTGATATTACCGCATGTTAGCGCAATATCAAACTCGCGAGAAGATTAATTATTTCTCCATTACTACATGATACAGAGTATAGAATTTGGTATGGTATGATACGATTGCGGAGCGTTTGAGGTGATAAACGTATAGGCGAGATTACCCTAATAACACCGAAACTATAGTAGGGTTTATATTTCAATTTTATGCTAATAAATGCACCCAATAAGCGGTTTAATGCACAGCGCACTACAAACCATGATTAATTTTACCAATCATTATCATTAAAGTTCATTTGTAGAGTATAAAATATAAAGATATAAAACCCTTGCTAAACTTCCACAACGTTAAAGCATGAAGAAAAGCCACGTTATAATTCACTTTCTCAAATATTAGTCTACTAAACCAACTTTGAAAAAGATGAACCGTGAAAAGTTTAAGCATAAAATCGGTAAAAAGCTCGCGCCCGGAGAGCCCTGGAAAATATCAAATTTAACGCGCAGCCGGCACGCCCGAGCTCCGTTCCTCACACAGCCACACATCGCGGCGCAAAGAGAAAACGCGCGCAAGCGTACACATATACACGTGAGAAATAGAATGAGAGAAACAGGGACCCGCGCCGGCGTGTGTTGTTACCATATTATACCGGTATACGCGCTGTGTCTCGCTCGCTCCTTTTTTTCCTCCGGTGTGTTATACCTCTCGCGCTCATTCTAGAATTCCGAGCTGTCCTTGTCGCTTGCCACGCTTCACGAGTGCCGCGGAGGCCTAGGCGATCTCAATTTTCTGGATACGAGGAGAGAAGCCGATGACATTGGCGCTCTTGGCTAGCTCGGCTGAAGCTTATATGCACACGTACTTGACGCGCTGCGGATAAAACTTGGGGCAATGCAGAGATTTTCTCGTTGTTGCCGGGGGAATTTCAATGACGAGGTGAGGGTGAGGGGTTTTGTAGGGGGTATCAGCAGGTTGGATAGTTTTGTAGGGGATTTCGTAGGTTATGGCAGTGTTTTTTCGAGCTTAAATCATACGATTTCAAGATTTCGAGTAGTTTCAAGAAATTAAACGTATACAACTAATAAATTCGTAATTAAAAATTAATTAAAAGATTAATACTCTATTGATGTTTCAATTATCTATCAAATCTGATCATATTTTATGGTTGAGTGAGAAAGAAGCCAAGAAATTAGCTGCGGTCGAGGTTTAGGTTGGTAATGCCCGTTGTGCTCGGTATATAATGGAATTTTTTATGCGTACATATATACGCAACTCGAACAGCTCGGCATTCCTGTTTGTAAATTGAGTAAGAAATTGTTTGGTCTTGTATGTTCGGTAAAAATACATGGTAAATTCGTGTGTACTAAATCGTAAGTAAAATCAGAATCTGTGAACAAAATCACTTAGCAACTTGGTTAGTAAAACGTTTTTCCATGCTAGATTATAGCAATTATTTTCTTTGGTAATTTTTCAGTTAAACAAGATAAAAATGATTTTGTGATAATTGTTTACACATACAAATTATTAAATCAAAATTAAATTGATTGTTTTATTAATTCAAACTGAAATTTATTCATAGTAACGTCATATTTGAACAGCTAAATGAACCGGACACATAGAATATGTAAAATTATTTTGAATTTACAAATTAACTCAAGACCAATTTATTATTACAAAACCTTGTTGATTAATTTCGTACGATGATAAAAATTACAAAATGAGCCCCCTCGTGATGAATTCAAGCCTAACATTAGCGTAATTTAAATACATTCAACAGTAAGTAAAAATTTATCAAATTCCGATTAAATTTCAACATTTAATTTTCCACAATTCATTACAAACGAAGACATATTATTTGTCAAATCGCGTAGTCGAGCCGGCTAAAAAACCAGTTTTCACGCTCCCGCCGAGCTCGAACGAAGGGAGCAGCTCGGTACACTGGAACGAGCAGACAGGAGAGCCGGCGCAAAGGATGAGGAGAGGCAGAGAGACAGAGAGAGAGAGAAAGAGAGTGGGAGAGAGGAAAAGGGAAATCGAGTCGATATAGCGGCTGCTCGGCGCGCAGGACGCAAAAGAGAGAGGATTCGAGTAAGGCACACGAGAGAGCGGGCTCTCTCTCTCTCTCTCTCGCGCCACACGCGCGCACACACAGTGAAAACGCTCGCCGCGTTTGCCCTCCTTCCTTCCTTCCTCCGCGCCGAGACACGCTGTACAGGCGCATCGAGCGCGGCAAAGCTTCTCTCTTGCCTCCTACAGGCGCTGCTACTGCGCCAACTGGATATGCGAAATTTATGCGCAATGCTCTTGCTCTTTTAGGGAGTCCGCGCGAGCTTGGGTTTCGCTATTTTATTTTAGGAGAGACGCGTGGGGGCTCGGGACTTTTTTTCATTTATCAAATTTTTATGCGGAGTGAGTGGAAAAATTAGTGCAAAGTGCATTAATGAATAAAGCTGGGCAAACTATCGTTTGCTGTCATTCTTTCTTAGCGCGTTAAATAATTTAAACAGACGGTGTAATGTTGGTTTTAAAATTTTGAAAAATTTTCATTTAAATGTCTAAAACATGTTTTATCATCCCTTAATTAATATATTCGTTCAGTTCGAAAGGCTTTTTACCTAAGCCATACATAAGTATGGTCCAGGGGAAGGAACACAAATGGTTGTTGTAAAAAATTTGTTTCCCTTTATTTACGATCTCAAAATAAATAGTTCTAATCAATCTAAAGCGTTTTTATTTATGTAACACTTTTTTTATTACGAGGGTCGATTGATTTTTAGTAATACATATACGAATCTATTTTAAGAGACTTTATCTGAGATAGATTTTAATGAAATTTTATGTCTTTTTAATTGCAATTTCCAGAATGTTACTGTTAAATTTTGCGAAACGCCGTCTTATGCTAATTGCATTATTTTAGTGCACATTTGCATATTACAAACTATTGATAGCCACTTTTCATTGAATATTTTGATAGTAAATACCTACAAAATAATTATTGTATTTTAAAATATTTTTTGGATACGTGTAAATGTAAAAAACAATAAATTAAAAGGAAAAACGATACATTTAATGTTAAAATCGTAATCAAATCATCACTGTTTGCACTGAAATTTTTATATATAAATAGAATGGACTCGGTTATTTAATTTGTGTGAATTAATTTATTAAAAAAATAAAATAAAAAATTTAAAAAAAAAAAAAAAAAAAAAAAAAAAAAAAAAAACAAATTTGACTAGCTACGTTCCAGATAAACTTCCTTAATTGTTACTGTATACCGTGTGTACCGTACACGGTTTATGAATTAGTTTTTAACAATTTTCTTTTTTGATTAACATTGTTCCAAACGATTTGTTAATTGTTAAATTTATGAATTAAAAATAATAAGAAAGTAAATGCTCGCTGTAAAGACACATGAAGAATTTCGATTTTGTATTTTTGTAAGTATTACAAGGATAGTGATCTACTCCATAATTTTACGTAAATGCAATCATACCCTTTGATTGCAGGCAAAATCATATTTATTTGTACTTGTTCTTTTTTCCATAAACCAACCATAGGATAATGGCCATTTACAACTTTCAGTAGAAACGTGAATTTTATAAGGAGATAGTGGAGACAGTACCCGTTAAACTTGAAGATTTTAATGCACCTTTGATAAATTTTATGAGAGTAATATATTTCACTTGTGCAGTATGGGTTGCTACAGCAAATTTACTTTATCATTTCATTCTTGAGAAAACTGTTGGTATTTGCAAACTTTGAGTGTGGCATTTTGTAAAGAATTTATTTTAATGACTAATTTTACGAAATATGAAGGTCAAACAGCATGATTTATTTCAATATATTCTGTGTATTATAAGAAATAAATTTGCAATGAAATCTGAGTGACACCATTGTGAAACAATGTGATGTAAACTATAATTGTTGCAAAGTTTCTGATTATTGCAATTGAAATCATGATTTGTTTTCAATCCACAATTTATGATTAATCATAGAACATTATTTAAAGTTAAATTGCACCTAAAATTAATAAGCAAAATTAAAATTTGATTTTATGTTCAATTCAGCTATATCCAATATTTGCTTGTCAATTCATTTTCATTAGTGGATAAATATTTTCATCGGTGGTCCAGTGGTACAATGCTTATCACTTGACATTTTCTTTTGTAAAATTCATATTATTTCTATAACATTATCATACATAATTTGACTGTTTTGACAGGCGTAAAAAAGCACAAACATTACGCGATCGCACATACCACAAGTACTTTTTATCTCTGAAAAAACGAGTATTCACTCCCCATGAATTTGTTCTACTCGAATCGCGTGTGCGTTAATGCGCAAAATTTACCGTGGCGATACACATTTCCCTGACATCAATTAAATTTACTGCAACTCGCCGGGGAAAAAAGAGGAGCGAAGAAGAAAGGGGAGAAAAACAAAGAGAAGAAAAGCAACGACACTTATCGTAAATTCACAACGAAACATTCTAACAGCATAGCAATGCGCTCGCGCACGAGAGAGAAGGACGGAAAAAGTGCTCGCAGTGGATTTCGCAAGGTTAAGCGTCATAAAAAAACACACACGAAGGCAAAATCGTCTTACATTTTTTTTTCTTGCGCACACACTCTCACTCTCCCTCTCTTTTGTAAACCCCGTTTACGCTGGTTACTTTTGGTATTTTTAATGAGTGAAATGATAAACGGTTTTAAAAAAGTAATTTTAAATATAATATATTGATAGCAGAAGCAAAGTTTATGTGATTGATACATTAAAGCAAAATTTTTAACGGCATTCAGATTATCAGAATCGAGTGATTACTTCATAATAGTGTAGTATAAAGAGGTTTGAAGCTTAATTTACTTTGAAAAGATAATAGTATGTAAACAGATGACGACTTGACAATGAAAAAAAGTAAGCGTCGCGAACCTATGACGTTTCGGTAACGTTTATCCTAACCTCAAAGCTTAACCTCAACGTTATCAGTAAAAGAGCTTAGCTACGACTTTGATGCATACTATTTCTTGCTTACATTTGTTGAAAAATAAAAAATCGCTTAAGGACATTGTTTCTTATCTAGCAGACCTTCGTATTCTTAGTAAACTCAGTAAATACTCGACGAAGAGACAAAGTAGCAACACCGAGCCATATTTTCAAGAATTTGAATAAAATGCAATTTGCATTCTTTATTGCCACTCGACTTACTTATACACAAGATAAAAATCAAGGTCCTCTCGCAGCTTTCGCCGCTGTCACAGTGCTCCAGCGAAAAACGATCGCTCCTAACCTCAACCAGCGCTCTCAAAACACATCGCGCAGCGAACCTAAAAGGCATCTAACTCGAGTGTCGCTCTCCTTCTCTCTCCCCAAGTGGCCAGTGTACACTACGGAAGCATATCTGTCGAGATCAAGTATGTATACAGCGAGCGGAGCTAGCGAGCCGGAGTAGTCCCTCTCCTCTGC
>JAPYZA010012683.1:0-10649 GCA_030522685.1 Eupelmus azureus | reverse complement strand
ATATTAAACCCACCCCTCTTCGCAAATTCCTATTCCACGAACCATATTCTCTAAATAATTCAAACTCTGTATTCAACAAAAATTCGAAGTGTCTCCGAACGTGAAGGTACCTTTATTCTTGCCGAGTATATGAGTAGGAGAGCTATGATCCCTTCAGCCGGCTTCTAAGACAGGAGGTTTGAGGGGGGCTGCTGCCGCCCCTTGTCCCTCCCAACCCTCCCTTCCTCGAAGCCCTGCATATTTTAACATTATTTGAGCGAGGTTTTAGCCAAAGACTTATCTTGTCTTCCCAAGAATTACGATGTTTATTTAAATTAATACGTTATTAATTTAAAGCGCCGTCCGATTCGATTTGGACAAGATTTAAAGGGACATGAATTATCTACCGTGTAGTTATACCCGTTTCAAATTGGCTGTTTGATTAAAATATATCTGCAGCTTATGCTAAGTACTCTTCGTAGTTAAAGTTTGTTGACTTTTCTTCATAAATTCGCTTTGACGGGTTTACAGATTTGTGTTATTTCAAAAGATTTGTAAAAATTTATTGTTTTTTCCTTGTATATTCAATCTTTAAGAAAATAAACGTAAAAATCCTTACACTAGCCAATATTTTATAAATCTAATGCAATTTATAAAAGTTTCTTCCTTTTTACATTACCGAAAATATCTGACAATTATTTTATAAATTCAATAAAAAATGCAAACACGAAATTTTCCCATCTTACCGTAAAATGATAAAATCAACCATCCCACGCAATAAAATCCGATCCCGCAAAAACCTCCATCTCCCTCGCCCCACATCCTTTAACCCAAACTCCCGGACCCATCCTCTCAACCTCCAAAACCTCTCCCCTCCCTGCCGCCCACTCGCCAAATTTTTTATGCCCCGCCGTCGGTGCACTCGCACTCTTCGACCTGCACCTTACCGGCACCGTACAGAAAAAAAGCTCGTCCTACCTGCCAGCTCCACCCCCAGATGTCGCGAAGCGTCCGTTCCAAGGAGTCCAGATGGCGCCAGGAACGAGCGTCGCGCGGCGCGCGCGGAGCTGTTGCAGGCTCCTCTCGCCAGGAGCCGGGAGCGAGCGAAACGAGCAATTCGAAATCGAGCCGCCGGCCGCCGGTCAGTCGCGTTTCGGCGTGTAGTGTGCGTTGACGAGTTGTGTGAGTGCAGCTGCAGCAGCATCAGTGCACAAGGACTTTGGTCGTATACCGCTACCCTTGCGCGAGACGCTCACCAGACTCTTACACTCCATATCCACTCGCAGGAGCGCGCACACTACAGTGTCTCTCTCGCTGCGAGCCGAGTGCTTGAATTTTTTTTTTCCGATTTGTCGGGTGCAACAGTAGTACAGTGCGTCGCTGGTACATTATATATACCTATATAAGAAGGACGAGAGGAGAGAGGCCGGCTTCGACGCTGCTCACAGGTGAGTCTCGTGTTCTTTTCTATACTAAGTATGCCTTGGATATTCCGATTTGTTATTTTTCGCAAAGAGAAGCGAGTCCTAAATAGAGCGCCGGGGCCGCTTGTTGTTTCGAAAGAGAGGGCAATCCTTTATTACGAAGAAGCGCGCAGAAGCCATAACTTCGTGGAAACGCTGAGTGAGAGAGAGAGAAAGGGAGCGAAGCCTTTCAGAGGAGAGTATAACGTATTTTTTTAGCGAAAGACGCGCTCTCTCGCGCGCCCGCCGTTTTCTTCTCTCCCTCTATACGCGCGCGTCCGCGTCGCGCGCACAAAGCCCTCGTCTCGAGGATGTAACGAGCTCGCCGGAGAGAACCTTTTCTCTCTCTCTCTCTCTTTCTCAGGCGTGCGGAATGGTAGAACTGTATAAAAACGCTCGTAACGCGCGCCGCGTCGTTCTCTCTCTCTCTCTTTGGCTGTTTGTTTACGTATACCGATATATACGACGCCGCGCAGAATCGCATCCTTTTCTGCGTACTTAGGCGCAAGCCGGAACGCAGGACCCGAATATAGTTTTTCAACAGAGTCCGGGTCTCTCGTTACCAGAGAGCCTGAAAAAAAGATTGCGGGTGTATGATTACGCTCGGCCCGCGCTCCCCCTTAATTGGCCGAATTTGGGTATTGGATGACTTTGGCCGTTGGGCCCCGATATGAAATGACAGCCGCTCTTGCCGCTAAAAAATGTCGCAGCGTCTCTCTTCGTACCTATACATACAAGTATACATATACCTACCTATAAACGCGCAGCAGCCTTGGAACTCTCTTCTCTCTTTCTATACTCCTCTTTGTGCGTTGCTTTGCTCTCTCTCTCTCTCGCTCTCCCCCCTGGCTCGCTGCTGCTGCTCGGGACTTAGAGAGAGATAGGGGATCACTCGCCCCGCGTTTCGCGCATGTATACCTGCGCGCGCACAAGCGGCCTCGGGGCCCTCCAATATATACATATACCCTGACCTCGCGCCCATGCGCGCCCGCTCAAGGGACAAAAACGGAATTAAAGGCCCGGATTTTTCGGAAAAAGGTTCGCGCGCCTATATACCTGCCGAAGGTGCTACTCGCCTAGGGCGTTATGGCCTTAGGAGGGCAATATAACGGTACAGGTATATAAGCGCACTTTCCGCGGAGGCTTGTATTTATACTTATAAGTGCCTTAAGGAGATGGCCGGCCGACCAGCCGGCTGATTAAGAGGAGGCGGCTGGTGGGCTGCTGATGTGCCTGTAAGGAGAAGAAGCGTCCCGACGCACAAACCGCCCCCCGGCAGACGTAAACCGATCGATCGCGCCACGCTCTGTATGTGTGCCTCTGCCTGTCTATATATATACGTATACGCACGCACGCATTTTGCGTTTTCGCTCTCTTCTTTTTTCTTCTTTCATTTAGCGCGTTTGTAACCGAGAGCTCGCGCGTGCTGAATTGCACCTACTATATACATGCATACACGCGGCGGGTTATCGCTTTGAAAGGGTTTGGAGAGGTGGAAAAAATTTTTTTCGCCCAGTACTTTTCCATCGGAGATGTGATAACTTTTTCGAGAGTGCACTGCGGGGGTGGAGAATTTCCAGGGTGGGACGTTGCAGCTGACTCGTTTTCGTTGAAAAGCCAGAGCAGAGCCAGCACGTGGGTATTATCTTGTTGTGCTTTGATGAAAATTACGGTGCTCCGAGGCTGATTGATCCGCACGATTCCCGAGAAGAGAGAATTTCTCGGACGTTGATTGCAGCCGTCGTGTACTTACTCATACGCCGCGGTGTGACTCAAGCGTTTATTAACTAGGCGAACGATTCGCGCCGAATTTGTCATTGGCGCGTTTTCTTAGTCATCGAGCGCCGATCCTAATTAAATATCTAGCGTTAAAGAATAGGAGGGTGTCCGGTCTGATTCACTCTTGTAAAATTCTTACTCTTCGATCGTGATGTTAATTATGCCCCTTTTTGTCATCGCAGCGGCTCCCGTTGGAAAAGCGCATTTACGAGTTCATTAAGCGCGAGCGCGCTGCTAAAGTATATCGTTCGGCTCGTTAAAAAATTTTAATGAAAGCGCGTGATCCACTTCTGCGTGCATCTACATACGTACCTCATTAAAGTTTTATTGAGTTTGCATTTTCATTGACAAGTGCGTCTCGGCGCTTTCTTCGCTCGGCTTTCTCTCCAATATAGCGCGCGCTCCTCATATATTTTCCCCCCAAAAAGTAAGAGAATCTGAAAACTCCTCCCGCGGCAAAAACAAAAGCAATCCTCTCACTCTCCTTGAGAACCTCTTCTTAAACGAGTTTCGCGAAAAACCCGTCCCCCGCCCGTAGCTTGTATATCCTGCCGGCGGCTCCGAAAATAAAATCAGCGATACGAAGAAGGGAGGGGAAGTGGCGCGCTCCCCCGCGACGAGGGCAGTAGCATCACGGGCTAAATAAAGAGGGCCTCGACCCCTTAAGTTTAAGCTTGCCGTCGGTTTCCTTCTTCAGGCTTATATACACTCGCTCGCTCTCGCGAGGAAATTAAGTAGATTCACCGGAAGCTGCGCGCCGCTGCAGTAGCACGCGCCTGCTGCTACTGCCGCTCAGCTCTCTCTCTCTCTCTCTCCGGACTTGCTTAATGACGGGCCTATTAGTCCCCGGCCAACTTGTCGTCTCCGTCTGACGAGCTCGCGCGAGAAAGTTGAGACAGCATCCCGCGAGGACGGAGATTTTCAGTTATAAGCGAGGATGGGAAGTGGGTGGGTTGGCGATTGGGGAGTTATAATTTTAGAATATTGGACAGAGAGGGAAATGTATGAGTTCTTGGGATCGGTTTTTCCCCTTGGAGACTCTCTGTTTGCCGAAAACATTGATATTGGACGCGGAGAAGGGCGAGGCGGGATGAAAGTGTTGAGTATGGATTTACTTTTTGTGGATGAGTGGGAAACGTTGTATCGTTAGTTTTATTATTAATACTTCTTATAATGGAATTTACGAGTATAGTAACGAGAAACAAGTACACCGTCATCTTACAAAGTAAAATCAATTGTGCGGTCAGCTCGCGTATAAAAATAATTCAACAATAAATTTCTCCGCAACATTCTAAAGAAATCTATTTCAATCAGTTAGACCACTTATAGCCGGCGCGTCTCCGCTCTATCGTCTCGTTCGTAGCGCCGCTCATTAAATCATGTACAACACGACATCTACACCTCTCTCAATAATGCAGGGAGACTCTTCCACAAGTCCCCTGTACATACACGCACACAGCCTGCCTCTACATAGCGCGCAGCAGCCGAAACGTCATCGCACTTCTATACCTTTTATTATCTGCTTAACCTAATGGAGCGCGAGCGCTCTAGTACAATGACCGCTCCTCGAGCCGGCAATCGATAAAAACAAGACAACAAAAAGACTCCCGTGTCCGGCTATCTATCTTCGAAAATCTCGACTCGCCTACTACTACGGCACGCCAGTCGTATATATTATCGTGAAATAAAAAAGAAAGAAGCAGCCTCGTGGCGCCTTTGTCAGCGGGCTGCTGCGCGCCAGCGATAATCCATCGGGCAACAATGGCATATACAGACTCGGGGGTTGCAGGGAGAAAACGTGGCCGTTTAGCGCGAGCGCGCGCGCGCCTGCATTGTGAGAAAAGGCATCTGCGCGTCCCGGCACGCGCCGCGCCTTTTTTCCCCGGCATATAGCTTCTGATTTTCCACGGCTTTTCGCCTCCACCAGCTGCAGCGCCTCGTAAAAAGGTGAGGCAGGCTTTGTCATGTCGCGTCGCGTTTGCTCTCTTTCTCCGTACTATACTCCCTTTGCCTCGGGAAAAACGTTTCAATCCCGGCACACTGCACGAGCGGAATTGATTTAAAGGCCGACTTTTCAGGCTCGCGGCGTAGCCCGAGAACAGCGCGTAAGTAGTCCGAAGAGGGCAGAGAGAGCAGAGAGATTTATGGTCCTAAGATCGAGTCCAAGTCGCGTGGATCGCACGCACGATCCTGATCTCTCTCTCTCTCTCTCGCACACTCGCCCTTCCGCTCCTTCCGTCTTTCCTCTTTCTCTCTTACGTATACGCACTTATAATTAAACCCCGACCGTCTTTTTCTTCGCCATCGAATCTCAGCTGTGTACGTGTGTATGTGACTCAGCTGAGCGAGTCTCTCTCTCTCTCTCGTAATTAATGCCGTCTGAATGGCAAGAGCCAATTATTTAGTTAGCCACCTCGAGCTCCCGTTCTCACATGCGTATACATCGACGCGGCGATGCTCTCGCCCAGCCCGAATTCATGCTCTGAATGGCCCTTGTGTTATAAGCGTATGTATACGCGTGCGCGCCACCAAATTGCCCTCCCTACAGCCGAACTTTATTCTTTCGAATTTCTTTGACGCCCTCCCCTCACTCTCTCTCTCTCTCGTATGGCGAAGCTAAGAGTACACAGATCGGACGCTTTTGTTGTGTAATAATGTATCGGGGGAATTCCAAAGAGCCGAGTGGATAGAAGCTTTTGACGGAGAGGTGTGTCACATACGGCTTTTTTGCCGCGCCAGGAAGTCGCCGGCTGGATTTCCGGAAGTAGGTGAATCAAAGTTTTGTCGTCCGGCTGGTGCGGCTTTAATTTAATCGGGTTTATCAGTCTGGCTTGTTTCGGCTTTTATGTCATCGTCTCCTGCGAGTCTGGATTCTGGAAACTCGGCGAGGTTGTTTAATATTCATAAAGCGTGACTCAGGACTCGCGTTTAAGTAATTGTTGTAAAAACTTGAAATATGCGTTTTCATTTCGTTCTGGAAACTACGTTCTCTCGCTCTGGAAGCCGACCAATTATAGAAAGTAATTTTTACGGCTCCATTATCATTATTAAATTTATCCAGTTCCGAAAATCATCGAAAGATAAATTATTCTCTCCTCCACGATCTTAAACACTCGCCAATACTATCCACTCCTCTCGTTCTATAATTTCATTAGCTTAAAACGCAAGTCCCACCCATCCCCCCGCCCTCGAAACCAATCGATAAAATTAGAATTACTAATATCAATCCCATCCCACTCTCCTCTCTTTCCCCGCTAAGCCAGCGCGACTTGGACAATCGCGCTGGACTGAGTCAGCCCGGCGCGCGCAGCTTCCACCGTTTAAAAACCAATTAATCGTCATTCCGGCAGGCATGCATCCTTGCGACCGGAAAGATCGAACATAAACGCGCGAGGGAGCAGAGAGCGCGGCGATAAATATCATAAACGAGCTCTCAAGACGCGTATATATCCGAATGTAGCGCGCGCGAGCGGGAGATGATTTGTTTCCTTTATGTATCGCTCCAGCCAAGGAAACCGGAGAGAAGAGGCATTGTGTGTAAGAGAGAGAGGGCTCGTTTTGCGCAGCGGCAGATGTTTTCAGGAGAGTCCTGCGCGAGAGCGTATATATAGTGTATGGGAGGAGAAAGAAGCAGAGTATGTATGTGAGGAGAGAAAAGGATAGATTAGGGACGGCTTCTCCGTGTACGAGTGAGCGAGAGAGAGAGAGAGAGACGATTATGGGGAAATGATTCGGTATTTTAAATATATGTGTCTCGCAGAGTGTGAAGGCTTTTTTCGATGGTGTTACGGTACCGCGGCCGGCTGATTGACGCGCTTTCTCGGAATGCGAGGCTTGAATGTTTATGTCTGGAAGCGACTTTTTGCGGTGACTAAGTCGGCCGTGAATGATTTCGGAGCCCGGAATTTTAATTGGGTAATTCGAACTCTTTTATATGCGGCGAGGCTCTGGCGTGTTGCGTAAAAGGAGTTTTATATGAAGTGATAAGTTGGAAATTGAATTTTTTATTCTTGCGGCGTGATAGTGAAAAAGTTCCGAGTAAGAAATTGATAGTGCGAATTTTAGGCTCGATACGTCAACGTCTTTTGTCTTGGATCGGCCTGAATTTTTCAGACCGAGCCCTGACACGATAATTGATTCGACTTGTCATGTAGCAGCTACATGCTCCTTTTGTTTTTTAATCACTTCATCATCTGAGATTACATACGAGTACTTTCTAATTTCGATGTAGCGGAATTTTATACTCTGCTATTTTATTCCAATCGATCAAGTTTACATCTTCTTCAAACGAACGAAAATTCAAAACATATTAAAACCTATCTATCAACTTTCCAATCCGCAGTAAAACTCCTGATACATCAACTCTCGCAAATAAACAAGCTTCAGCTTCAAGGCCGCACTGTCCAGCAACAATAAAATAATAAATCTGCCAAAATCCGTTATCACCTCGCTTTTCCAACCCTCCGCAAAATTTCGAACAACACGAAGGTGACAAAGCCAGCCGAGCCGCTCAATCATAACCGTATCCACTATCTCTGAGGCAAGCGGCCTCTCAATAGACCATCCGATCCCCCCTTATCTCACCTTCGAACGGCGTCGGCGATACACGCGCTGATTATACCCTCCTCCCAACTCCACCGTTATAAATAACAACGGCGCGCAGCCGCACATACTGATTATAATCCTCGATTATGTTTCCAGGGCCGCATCCAAGCCGCTAGAGCTAAAAAAAGGCAGGAGCAGCAGGCGCGCAGAGAGCAGCAGCAGGGAGTGGAAAAAGCAATGAGCCAGACGGATCAGCAGCAGCAGCCAGCTCCGGAGCAAGATAAGAGCATGGATAAGAAGGAGATCGCGGACGAGGAGAGGGAGAAGATGCTGAACGCGGAGAACAGCAAGCACACGGGCGAGCAGCCCAAGAGCGAGCTCGAGCCCGAGGAGCAGAAGCCCAAGAGGAAAATACCCATAGGCGGCATCAAGATGCCCGGCTTCTGCCGATCCAAGAGCAAGGAGCCCTGCAAGGTTTGTCCATACACTTTTCCTTTGGTCCTTTCTTTATGCGCGGAGCGATGCCATAATGCCGCGCTCGGGGATATATACTGACGGGGGTTCGGGTTTTTGCCTGGCTTTTTTGGCGATAGGGTTCTGAGAGCCTGTTTGATGGGATGAGTCGGAGGGGAGTTTGTTTTTCTGGGGCTCGATTGTGAGCCGGGCGACGGTAATTATTTCTGTGATTTTATGTGGCGATCGGTAGCAGGATGCGGACGGGGGTATTATATAGAGCGTAATCACGGGTCTGGGCCTCGCGTTTAATAAGCGGGGCTCTCGTTGCTTTATCAGCCGAGCGCCAAAGAAAATGGGAAAGCTCGGGCAAAAAGTAATTATCCAGCCCATACCTATAAATTATTTACAAATAATTAAAGTTAACTCGTCGTGTATAACGGCGAACAATCGCTCACGGCGCTGCTTATCGAAAATTCAAACAAAACGCGCTCGCCTAATCAACGTGAAAACAATTTTTCAAAGCTCTCTCTGGAGTATACAAGCCCCCGTATGCCCACGTGAAAAAGGGGGAGAGAAAGCGTACACCCACCGCAGCGGTGTGTTCCCATGGCGATGGCTGTATGCACTGCGGCAAGTGTGTTCGTGTGTTTGTATCGCTAATGGTAATTACTGTCTAAACCGCGCTCGCCGATTTTGTGCCAACTCACAGCCAATTGGACAGAGAGGGGCTGCCGCGCGGTTCGACTTTTGGGGTGCTGCTGCTGCTGCTCGTCGCACCGGAACGCTGAGTGAATCGTGTGAACTCGGGGCTGACGTCAGGCAGCCGCGCACCTGGCCGCGAACGCGCGCATTAGTCTAGCAGGAAGGGGTCGGCGGCTCGAGAGGGTAGATCGTTGGGCAAATATGTGTTTTTGACGCGAACTTTGCTGCGTTAGTTTGTATGAATTAGTCTAGCCTTATTTTTTTTAGATTTTCAATTTCGTTTTCGTTTAATTATGCAAAGCGGCGTTAGGTTTAAACGTTCCACTATGAAGAGACTTGCTTGTAGCCCGAACGCCGCATAAAATTATCACACCCAAAAATCCCCGCGCGCTCGTGTCCGACACGGCCGCTTACACGCCGCGAAGAGTGAAAGTCACATCGGGTAGCCGGGGAAGTAGGCCTGGAGAATTTTCGATTTAAAAAATCCCCCCTTAATAAGCCGAGAGGAGATGCGTTGCTTAACAAGCGCGCGCGATTCGTGTATATAATACAGCGAGCGTACTACAAAACCATACTTCATGCTTCGCGTAGCGAGGAACGATTGCACTCGTATACCCACATACACGAACACGCTTGTATGTGTGCGTATGTTGTGCGAGAGCGTAATATAGTCGATGCATGCGATTCGATCCGTATCGGCGGAGTTATTAAGACGTCGCGCGAGGGGTTCGGTTTCGCACTCGGGTAAATCGCGCGGCTGTAAACGCCGGTCTCGAATGAATGAGCGCCGGAAAAATACGCGCGCTGGTTTTATTAATAGGCTGCGTTGCTCTCCCGCGATATTTCAGAATTGCCCTGCGCTAGATCGATTAGCCGGTTCAATAAACTCCTTTGAGACTTTGTGTTTACGGGTTGGAAATAGACGAGTCGATTAGCTTATTCGAGACTTTGACTGTTTTTTTTTTGTACTCATTAAGACTATACTTTAATAGTTTAATTAAAGAGAAACCACAAGCTCGTATATACATGCGCCCAGCCCTTTCCCAACAGACGAGACATCTCCACACGAGCCATCAATCACGATTAGATAAGTGATCGATCGGCCCCCTCGTCACGTAGCGATCCTTTTCACAGCGACATCCTTTCATATTAAAAAAAAAAATCCTCTCTCAGCGATCTATACAGTGTCGATGGCGCGCGAGCTTGCACTCGATGTTCAATTACCGCAGAACTCTCCCCCTCAAGCTGTTAATCCGACACTCGCTCAGCGTATATTTCGCGGCTTCCTGCTCTTGATATTATGTTCCTCGCGCTCTCCCGGCGCAGGCAGGTAGGCGTGCGTATAACGGCCCAGCCCCACGCGATTCTTATCGAGCTGCGGGGGGAAGCGCGCTAGCTCGCTGGAAATTATTGCGAAATTTTCGAGAAAGCGCGTCGCCCCTTTTGTCTAGCGTTTGTTTTATATACAGCGCTCTGCGCAAGCTGGCAGCCTGCTGTTGTATCTAGGTTGGCGGTGCGAGAGCGCGCTGGATAGAGAAATGTGTCGCCGGGCCTGTGTAAGAGAATATCCCATTGTGGTGACATTTTCGTATTTTCACAAGCGAGAGGACTTGCGAGAGAGAGCCGGGGCACAAAAGAGCGCTTAGCTTTTTGCAAAAGGATTTTCTTTGGGAGATACACACGCTGCCTGTTTCTTTCGAAATGTTTTTTCTCTCGTTTTTTTTT